>CAWUFW010009259.1:600000-801549 GCA_963921515.1 Calotriton arnoldi | reverse complement strand
GTCCAGGGTCCCTGTGCTGGTGTTGCTCCTTGTTCTGTCCATGTCGGCAGGGATGGTATTTGTGGTGACAGTCGTTGGAGGGGTGGGTGCAGGGGGTGCAGCTGGTGGTCCTGCTGGTGCTGCAGCTGGTGGTCCTGCTGGTGCTGCATGTAGACTTGCACCGGATGTGCCAGGTTGGTCTTCTTCGTCCGAGGAGGGCAGAGGCTGTATGACGCCAGTGAGCTCCGCATCCTCTTGAGCCTGGGACTGGGACTCCTCAGCGTCTGCTGCTGTGTCCCCATCATCACCTGTTTTTGGGAGACACACACAATGTATGTTATGTTTCTGCAGGCATCAATGGTTGACACACATGACAGTTGTGACTGTGCCTCTGGGTGCGGGCCTGTACATTGCATTGTCCTAAGTCGTCACAGTCAGGGGTTGATATTGGTGTGGCACATTGTCCTGCATTATTTGGGCATTTCTATGTATTTTTTGGGGTGTGAACATGGTCTGCATTGGTTGTGTTTGGTTGACAGCCGGCCCTCCTTCCCACCCACCCAGCCAGTCAGTTATCCCACCATGGACTGTGCTTGCATTGCAGGGAGTGGAAGTTGTCTCTCAGGATGTCAGTCAGTGGTGTCCTGCTGTTTGTTGGTGCACAGTTGCCAGCAGGGCCTTGTGCTCCCCACAGCAGTAGCCAGTGTCAGCCATCTTGTGAGTCCTTCTCCACTTCCTGTGATGTGAGCATGGTTCAGGGTGGTGTTGATGGGACAGTTGTGGGGGTGACCAATATCAGAGACTACGACTCCCATCATGCTACTGCCTCCACCCCCCTTCCCAGCATGCCCATGCTTCCTTCCTTTTGACTCTGCTTCCCTGTGGGGTGGGCTGGCTGTGCTGACAGGATGGCTGGGAGTGTTGTCCTGGCAGTTGTTTGGCTAAAAGTCCCAAGAGTGTCCCTGTGCTTCACACAACATAACCCAGGGTGGTGGTTCTTTGTGGGATCTTGTGTTAGGATGGGGGGCATTGCATTCTACCAGGTGGGTTCTGTGGAGTTTGTGTTGGGGGTGTGTGAGGGGAGGTGCTTGTGACTATGGTCAGTGCTGCAAGTCCTCCTTCCCACCCACCCAGCCAGCCAGTTATCCCACCATGGAACGTGCTTGCATTGCAGGGAGTGGAAGTTGTCTCTCAGGATGTCAGTCAGTGGTGTCCTGCTGTTTGTTGGTGCACAGTTGCCAGCAGGGCCTTGTGCTCCCCACAGCAGTAGCCAGTGTCAGCCATCTTGTGAGTCCTTCTCCACTCCCTGTGATGTGAGCATGGTTCAGGGTGGTATTGATGGGACAGTTGTGGGGGTGAGCTATGTCTGTGACTACGACTCCCATCATGCTATTGCCTCCACCCCACTTCCCAGCATTCCCATACTTACTTGCTTTTGTGGGGAGTTCAGTGTGTGTGGGTGTGAGAGCAATGGCAAGATGGCTGACAGTGGTGTCCTGCTGTTGGTTGGTGTGCAGTTCCCAGCATGGCCTTGTGCTCCCCACGACACAGCAACAGTGTCAGACATCTTTGATGTGCCTTTCCACTCTCTGTGGGATGTGCATGCGTGAGTGTGAGCTTGCTGGGCCATGTGGTGGGGGATGTAGAGCTGTGACTACGACTCCCATCATGCTATTGCCTCCACCCCCTTCCCAGCATGCCCATGCTTCCTTCCTTTTGACTCTGCTTCCCTGTGGGGTGGGCTGGCTGTGCTGACAGGATGGCTGGGAGTGTTGTCCTGGCAGTTGTTTGGCTAAAAGTCCCAAGAGTGTCCCTGTGCTTCACACAACATAACCCATGGTGGTTGTTCTTTGTGGGATCTTGTGTTAGGATGGGGGGAATTGCATTCTACCAGGTGGGTTCTGTGGAGTTTGTGTTGGGGGGTGTGTGAGGGGAGGTGCTTGTGACTATGGTCAGTGCTGCAAGTCCTCCTTCCCACCCACCCAGCCAGCCAGTTATCCCACCATGGAACGTGCTTGCATTGCACGGAGTGGAAGTTGTCTCTCAGGATGTCAGTCAGTGGTGTCCTGCTGTTTGTTGGTGCACAGTTGCCAGCAGGGCCTTGTGCTCCCCACAGCAGTAGCCAGTGTCAGCCATCTTGTGAGTCCTTCTCCACTCCCTGTGATGTGAGCATGGTTCAGGGTGGTGTTGATGGGACAGTTGTGGGGGTGACCAATATCAGTGACTACGACTCCCATCATGCTATTGCCTCCACCCCCTTCCCAGCATGCCCATGCTTCCTTCCTTTTGATTCTGCTTCCCTGTGGGGTGGGCTGGCTGTGCTGACAGGATGGCTGGGTGTGTTGTCCTGGCAGTTGTTTGGCTAAGAGTCCCAAGAGTGTCCCTGTGCTTCACACAACATAACCCAGGGTGGTGGTTCTTTGTGGGATCTTGTGTTAGGATAGGGGGCATTGCATTCTACCAGGTGGGTTCTGTGGAGTTTGTGTTGGGGGTGTGTGAGGGGAGGTGCTTGTGACTATGGTCAGTGCTGCAAGTCCTCCTTCCCACCCACCCAGCCAGCCAGTTATCCCACCATGGAACGTGCTTGCATTGCAGGGAGTGGAAGTTGTCTCTCAGGATGTCAGTCAGTGGTGTCCTGCTGTTTGTTGGTGCACAGTTGCCAGCAGGGCCTTGTGCTCCCCACAGCAGTTGCCAGTGTCAGCCATCTTGTGAGTCCTTCTCCACTCCCTGTGATGTCGCGCATGGTTCATGGTGGTGTTGATGGGACAGTTGTGGGGGGCAATATGTGTGACTGCGACTCCCATGATGCTATTGGCTACACTGACTTGGCCTGCATACACAGAATTCCTTCCTTTGAGTCGTCTTCACTGTGTGTTGGTGTTGTTGTGGTGGCTACATGTCTGGATGTGTTTGTTAGTTCTATTTGTGCCACTGCCTAGCTGTAGTTGTAGTTGTGTTTGTACATGTGATGGCACAGTTGGATGTGACTTTTTTGATGGCATGTGTTGTGTTTATCTGACTGACATACACATTTTGGGATGATTCTGTTCTGGTTGCTGTGTAATTGCTATGAGTGCATGGTTTGACTCTCCCCTTGACAGTGATGTGTGTGTGTTTTGTGGCAGTATATTGTGTACATTTGTTGTGTACTCACCAGGCTCTGGGATGTCCTCTAGTCCATATACGCTCACTGGCGGAAGGATGGCCCGCACCTTCTCCTCCCAGGGCCTGAGGTATATTGACTTGGCAGGAGGGCCACTGCCGGTGTATTGGCTGTTGATGTAGTCTTTCTTGAGCAGGTCCCGTACCCTCCTGCGCACGTCATACCACCTGTTCTGGATGTCGCTCTTTGTGCGCCGACATGGTGATTGTGCGTTCACCCTGTTGATGATCCTCTCCCACATCTTGGTTTTCTGGGAGATGGGGGTCTGTTGGACCAGTGTGCCAAACAGCTGTGGCTCTACCCTGAGGATCTCGTCTACCATGACTTCCAATTCACAATCTAGGAACTTGGGATTCTTCTTGGAGGGCATGGTGATGGGTGGTGATGGTGAGTGATGTGTGTGTTGGTGTGCAGGTGAGGGTGTGTGAGTGTGTGTTTTGCTGGGTGTATGTGAGGTAGGTATTTGTTGGTGTGCTGATGGTGTGTGGCTTGTGTGAGGGATGAGCTGTGGGTGTGTGGTTGCTTTCTCTTGGATGCTGGCAGTGGAATGGCATTTGCAAAGGATCATGGTTGTGATTTGTGTCCTTTATATGGGTGGAGTTGTGGGTGTGTCTTTGTTCTCTGTCCCCACCCCACCCAGTATTTATTGGCTTAGTAATTGCTTGTTTGGCCTATTTTTGTGTGATTTTTCCTTTGTACTGTCTGTGTATGTTGGAAACGTTCTTGTGACCGAGTCGGACCCTGCATTTGTCTCGTACGGTGTTCTCCGTTTCGTTCACGCTGTGTTTGTGCAGTTTTCTATGCTGCGTACGCGTCGGTCGCGGTGTTTTGTGTTGATTCGGCTCGGTTTTGTATGCGTGTCGGTCGTACGGCTTGGCCTCCGTCCGACTCGCTCGTGGTTTTCGCGCCTTGCATCATACTTTGCGGTTTGGAGTTCGCGTGTATGTTTCGGTCGGATTTGTTCCGGGTGCGTGTCGGTCGGTTGGATTCGCGTGTTTTTCCGACCGTATTGCTGTTTTCCGTGCGGCTCGGTCGGTTGACTTGGGTTCGGTACGTGTCGGTCGGATTTTGCACGCCTTGCATCGTACTTGGCGTGTCGGGCGCCACAGGTACGTGTCGGTCGGTATAATTTCCGGATCCGAGTCGGTCGGTGCTTTTTCCGGCCCGAATCGGAATCGACCCCTATATATTAATTAATTAAATACAAATTACTTCCCACCCTTAACACCTATAAACACCACAACACACACCTAAAATTAATTACACAATTACCATAATTAATTACCAATTAATTAATTAAAATTAAGTAACATCCAATTATTAATTTATCAATTAAAAATAAATTACTTCCCACCCTTAACACCTATAAACACCACAACACACACCTAAAATTAATTACACAATTACCATAATGAATTACCAATTAATTAATTTAAATTAATTAACAACCGATTATTAATAATTTAATAATAAATTACTTTACACATTTAACACTATAACATCTCAATTAAGCAAATATTAATAAATAAAAAATAATCAATAAATGTAATATAATTAAATTACTTCCCGCCCTATTCCCCTATAAACCCACAACCCGCTACAGAACTAATAACGCAAAATTCAAATTAAAACAAAATTAATAACTACAAAAAATGTAACACATATATTAAAAATACAAACAATTCTTATACAAAATAATTCAACGCATACATATAAAATATATACTAAAATACATAACATTAATAAATAAACGATATTTTTAGCAACTATATTTTTTCAAACAATATTAAACACTTCGATATTTTTAAATTCGATATTACTTACCTTAATTCGATATTGTTGACCACGATATTCTTGCTGTCGATATTTCTGACCCACGATATTTGCAACTCGATAATTGTGCAACTAGATATTTGCGATTCGATATTCTGTCTCTGCACCATTTGTCAAGAGAAGCCCACTGTCCCACTGTGTTCAGGCCGCAGTCAGGGGGCTATAAGACATTTCTCCCAATAGGGTGCCTGATGGTTTATGGGCTGGGCAAATCAAGCAAATACCAGGCAAGCTTAACTGAGAAGGGGATCCCTTGGGTGATCCAGACGATGCAGACCTGCCAGTAGAGGCCTTCATGACAGTAGAAAGTAAAAACAGGGTGCATTATAAGAGGGTTACTGATGAATATGACATAGGAATATACCACGAAATATGTGTTGTAAAATACAACACTTTAGCCATTTTGTTAAAAAAGATTTTGTGGGGAGAACCTCTCAAACTCTCCTCATAGCAGTCAGGCTTGCTCACTTGCCACATGCATTATGGGGGATAGTCTGGGCAAATTTGCAAGTTCTGCTTTTGCTTCCCAGTCAGACTCTCGGCTTAATCAATTTTTCTAAGGGTATTGCAACAGAGAGCAGTTTTCTTTGCAGGTGCAATTTTGGAGTGCACAAAACAGTTGATTTGGTGTATGGTATCAGAGATGAGGATTCCCACGGCCTCCTCAGTGAACTTTATTTTCGTACCATCACAGACTCCAGCTTCTTAGAACTAGATGCTCTTGCCTGTCCTGGCCCCCAGAGTCTGGCATCTTTTTCCCTGGATGTTTTGCCTTTCAGCAGTAAGGGCCAGATGTATCAATATACTGGTCGCAAAGAGTGGTTGAACTTTGTGACCAGTCTTTTTGTGATCAGTATTCAATTTTGTGAAACAACCGAAGGGCGTTATGCACTATTATTTCACTCAGTAAAAGTGGTCGCATTTTGCACAATGATTTATTTTTGTGAAGGAGTAGTATGCTGTGTACTGACCTATGTACTAATAGGTTAGTTAACAAATTACTGAATCTAGGAGAGCCATAAAATTACCTGCATAAGGAATATTCATTAAACGAATCACAAATTGCCACCCCCTGTGATTGATTGCAATCACAGGGACAGTAGCCTGCAATGAACCACAGACCATCATCCTTATGAGTGCATTACAAAAACGTTTTTTTAGGTCTCGCGCCTAGCACTGCAGTGCACAGCACTGCAGTGCACAGCACTGCTCGCGCAGCGCGAGACCTCTTGTACGGGCTTTAGAAAGCTAACCACACGCTCGTGCGTGTGGTTTTGCTTTCGCCTGCTGTTAATGGCTTTCGCGTGTTTTTTTTTAATAAATACAGCACGCGATTGGGCAAAGGCGGGCGCATGTCCTGCCTTTGCTCCTCCCATTCCCACTGGTGGCTAGCACGCGCAGCAGCGCGTGTTCGCCTCGCTGCCGCTCCTCTGTGGTGCGCGCGCACCACTGTTTAGTTTCATGTTGAAAATCGCAAAACGAATTATGAGCCCTCCATTAAGAGGGAACACTATATCATGGCGTGATCATTAGTCTGCCATGTCCGTGCATTTCACGGTGCAGCGAGTTCATTAGTTAAAGCACGAGATTGTAAAGCGCGCAAGAGATACATTCACCGGAGAAACAAGTTACATGGCTGTTAATCAGAAAGCTGCCACCATTACCACCGAAAACTGCTGAAATGAGACTCGCCGAGCAGAAACCCTGACAGCAGCTAATAACATGGAGATTTAGTCACTTCCATTGCTGTAGTACCAGGGAATGCAGCAGCGCGCGTTCGCATCGCTGCCGCGCTCCCTTGCTTCTTTGTGGTGCGCGCGCACCATTGGTTTTGCTTTGTTGTTGTCTATGTATGCGCAAATAAAACAAACGCCGTCTCGTACAATAATGCTGGCACGATGACACCGCTGTTGTTTACGCAATGTAGTGTTTAGTGCTTTAATTACAAATAATTAAGAATGCTCGCACTAAATTGTAGACTGTGTAAAACTACCTGCTTCTTACAACTGTGAAATGAATATCGTTACGCACAGTGGCTTTAGTGTTGCGAGTTTTTAGTTTCTGGGAATTAGTCATACTGTCCAGTGTGCACAGCCCCGCTGCTGCTGACACACCGTTTCTTTACAGTGCCCGTTTGTGTGAGCCCGTTCTAGCGCCGCAGTGCCTGGCCTGTGCTCGGACTCTCTACACAAAGAACCGGATGAATGCCCCCTTCCCTCCCCTGCCGCATATCTAGTGAGCTTACGGCGTTCACTCTATTATTCTAAACCCCTATTCTAAACCCCTGCAAAAGTTACCTTTGTTTCTGACGCAATTGTTAATTACCACCCGAGAGGGCAGGGGTTATGCAATGGATAGTGACGTTATTATTGTATGTTTGTGATAACAATCATAGTGTATATAAGAGAATCTCGAGTACATCTTTAAAAGCCACGATTATGTAGTTGGAGGCGTGTGCATGTTGTAGCTTCTTGAGAAAAGTAAGCGTTCATGCTCAGTGGTGTCTGTAACATACAGCAGTGTTATTCGATACGTAATTAAGCATGTGCTTTTAATTAGCGCGTGTTCGCTTTGTTAATGCGCTCGCTGCAAATGTATACATGATAGGCATTACAAGTAAGCTAATAGTAAGAAAAACAGTAAAAGTGGCATGCAGGACATGAAACATAATGTATGATATACACATTCTGTAAAGATCGCATACAAGTATTGCTTCGATACATTGTGTATATCACTGTGAATGAAATGAAATGAAATTTGTACTTGTAAAGCGCACTTATACCCCCAAAGGGGTGTCCTGGCGCTGTACGCATACCGCTGTTGATCCCTTCCTGGCTTTTCCTTGCGAAATGTCCACTCCTGGGCACCCCCAGGGTGAAGCCAGGCATCCCAGCGCTGTTGGGGCCGTTGTGGAGATTAAGCAAGCTATTGCCCAGAGTTGCAGAGTGGGACCCATGATTAGAATAGGCACCGAGGCGAGAATTATCAGGTCCGAGGAAATTGAGCCCAAGACCCGCCGAGGCGGGAATTGAACCCTGGTCCCGGGCCAGATCTCTGCATCAGGGTCTGCCGCTCTAACCATTGAGCCACACTTCTCCACTGTGTATGTGTGTACATTACTGTCTCTGTGTCTCTGTGTGTGCATTATGTCTCTGTGAGTGCATCACTGTGTCTGTGTGTGTACGTGTTTGTCTGTGTATTTACATTACTGCCTCTGTATGTGCAACACTCATCTGTGTGCATGACTGTCTCTGTATGTAGAACCGGATGAATGCCCCCTTCCCTCCCCTGCCGCATATCTAGTGAGCTTACGGCGTTCACTCTATTATTCTAAACCCCTGCAAAAGTTACCTTTGTTTCTGACGCAATTGTTAATTACCACCCGAGAGGGCAGGGGTTATGCAATGGATAGTGACGTTATTATTGTATGTTTGTGATAACAATCATAGTGTATATAAGAGAATCTCGAGTACATCTTTAAAAGCCACGATTATGTAGTTGGAGGCGTGTGCATGTTGTAGCTTCTTGAGAAATGTAAGCGTTCATGCTCAGTTGTGTCTGTAACTTGCAGCAGTGTTATTCGATACGTAATTAAGCATGTGCTTTTAATTAGCGCGTGTTCGCTTTGTTAATGCGCTCGCTGCAAATGTATACATGATAGGCATTACAAGTAAGCTAATAGTAAGAAAAAACAACAGTAAAAGTGGACATGCAGGACATGAAACATAATGTATGATATACACATTCTGTAAAGATCGCATACAAGTATTGCTTCGATACATTGTGTATGTGTGTGTATCACTGTGTATGTGTGTACACTACTGTCTCTGTGTGTGCATTATGTCTCTGTGAGTGCATCACTGTGTCTGTGTGTGTACGTGTTTGTCTGTGTATTTACATTACTGCCTCTGTATGTGCAACACTCATCTGTGTGCATGACTGTCTCTGTATGTATATTACTGTTTTTGTCTGTGCATCACTGTGTCTGTATGTGTATTACTGTCTCTGTCTGTACAGCAGTGTTTCAGGACGTGCATCAAGCCTTTGTGTGCATGATTGTCTCAGTGTGTGCATCACTGTGTGTGTATGTGTCTTACTGTCTTTGTATGTGCAATATGTCTCTGTATGTGCATGAATGTGTTTGTGTATGTCTATGTGTATGCACTTTTGTTTCTATAGTCTCTATATGTGCATCTCTGCTTGTGTTTCTGTCTCTGTGTGTACGTGTCTGTCTGTATATGTGTATCTTTGTTTTTCTGTGTACATCTCGTTACTGTATGTGCGTGTCTGTGTTTACTTTTTGATCTCCTTGTGTCTGTGTCTATATGAACATCTCTGTATATGCGTCTCTGTATGTTTGCTCTATCTGTCTTTGTGTGTGCATGTCTGTGTCTGCATCTCTATGTCTCAGTGTCTATTTCTATGTGTGTGTGTACTTGCCTGTATGTGTACTGCTTTGCTTCTCCTTACAAGAAACAAACAACACTACAATTTCCACTTAATCTACAAAAATAGGCTCCAGATTTCCCTTTAGGAACACATATCTCACTTTACATTATCCCTTTGCTTACAGTTGCAACCACTCTATTGGCGTTGCTAATAATAATGCAATGCCAATAGCTTAAACTTTCAGTAATGCGAGACCTATTGCATTGCAAATGCTTGTTTTTTAAGGCAGCTCATGTTTCCTAAATGGACCCATGCTGCTTTTAAAGACATTGTTCCTGTTCTGGAAAAACTTCATGGAATGCAGGCAGTGCTCCCTTGGATCACTGCTACCAACACAATTCCTAAAGGGGAAGGAGTGCAAATCAGTTATCTCCCCAGCTCAGGGGGAGGTAACTCATCCATGGTTTCCGATTACAAATGCAGTTGTAAACCATTAATGCATTCCTTTCGGAATTGGAAATAGGTATGGGCACACCTTTTACACCCCCTCCTATTTGCAATTCGGCTAGGATTGCAAAAGTCCATTCACAAGTTAAAATAATTTTCTAATTCATAAAGGGCTTTCATACTTAAAGAAAAGTCCCTTCTCTGTTACAAAACCTGCAGGGTTTGTGATTGGAAAAGGACTTTGTACTTGAGGCACTATGTACTAATAGGTCAGTTCATAAAATTCCGAATCGCAGTGGGTCATAGTCCAACCTACCTCATTACTATTCATAAGATAGGTCACAAATTGAGGCTGATTTCAGAATGGCAATCACAGAGATGGTGGCCTGAAATGATCAGCACACTACCATGTTTGTGACTGCATTTAAATGAAGAACCTTTTTAAAAAATGTTTTTTACAGTAACTCAATTTCCTGAAAGGAAATACTTTTTTAAAGTTTCTCAGAGAATTGGCAGTGGTCCCCTGTATCACTGCCTACTCTCCCAGAGTTGTTTTACATAAGGACAGGGGACCAAAGAAGAGCCATTCTCATTTGCAAATCAGTTACTACCCCAACTTGAACTTAGGTAACTTTTTGCAAACCGTTTATACATAAGGCACAGATTCAGTATTTGGAAAGGATATCCAAACAGACGCATTCCAAATCCTGAATCTATATTCAAAAGCAAGGCCATTTTATTAATTACTAAAACTAAAATGGGATTGAAAGATAGGAAAACATTTATTTGTGGTCACAAACAATCTTAGTATATCTGGTCCCAAGTTTCCTGCACTTTTTCTTTTTTTTCACGTTGGATGCTGTTGCACAATGCCGTTTAGTGTTTGCATGGTGTGCGTTGCATAGGGTTACTTGCATACAAACTCTTCATCTCCATGCAATGAAGGATAAATTTGGTGTAGTGCAAAAATGTCCATTTGTGAAAGGTAACACAGCTAATTGTTGTGCAGCTTTGCATTGTGCACACCAAGCAAACCTGCCCACGGTCAGAAATCACCACCAAGCATTATATGAGATGGGCAATATCGTTTCTTTTTTACTTTATGGAAAATCTAAATAATTTTACTAATTTCATTGAAAAACACAGGCAATAGTATTTGAAGGATATTAGTCAAACATAAATTCACAAATGGAGCAACAGGGTATTCCCATGAATGGCTGCAACATAAATTCATTGTGTGTCAGTAAACAGGTCCAGAATGGAACAGAGGATCTGTATCTGCAGAAATCAGGCTCTCTGCATCACATCACTAACTCAGTAACTCCTTGAGTCTAGTGCAAAAGGCTACCAAGGACTTTGTCATGAAAACTGTGCACCAACACGGAGCAGAGCTTTGTGCTTTTTTCAATTTAATTAGGCTGTTTACAGGGCACCATGTACATGCAGTGAATGTGGGAATTAACACATAGGGGCTGATTCCGATTCGGGCCAGAAATCTCTCCGACCGAGTCGCATTCGGAGAGATATCCGACCGAACCGGACTCTAGCAGTCCGACCGAGCGAGTACGATGCGGACGCATGCCATCGGACTCGGTTCGGTCGGACTCTATTGAAGTCAATGGGAGCCGGTCGTACGACGCGTACACGGGCTCCCATTGACTCAATGGGATGCGTCGCGAACAAGGGCGCCCCCTACAGCGGGTGCGCGTCGGTGCGACTCGCGCCCGTACATGCATGTGTAGGGGGGGACCCATGGGTCCCCCATGTGTGCGACTCGCACGGCTACGCGTACAGGGGGGTCTGACACGGACCCCCGAAGTCCGGCTCCGACTGCTCTTTCGAGCTGGACGGCGCGAGTCGGTCGGACTGTTCGAGGCACGCATCGTACTTGCCCGGTCGGGGAACGTCTCCATTGCGTGGTGCGAGTCGAGTCCGGACGAGTCGGTCGGAGCGGTTCGGAGCCGGGAACGAGTCGGTCGGGGATTTCGCGTACGCTCGCATCGTACTTGCTCGCGCGGACGGGTGTTCGAATCGGTCGGAAACAGGGCGTCCGAATCGGATCCGGTAAAGCCGAATCCGATTCAGTGCCCTACCGGCCGAGATCGGAATCGGCCCCATAATCTCTTGACATCGGCACTCAGAAACACACAGCATCAACTGCAGCTGCATTTTCCAAGCTGGATTGTGTACAGGTTATGCCCTAACTCAAAGTGTTACATGTGCACTGTACACATCATAGGCATATATCATGATTCTGTTCCCTGTGCTGCACCGTTGCAGAAGGAAAGGGTCTGTGCATTTCTTTTTCCTATCTGTACAAATCAAAGACTCCAAGCTGAAATGCTGAGCCTGAAGACTAACTCATACTTGACTCAAACCTAATCCACAGACTCAAGGGACTGTTCACCGAGTCGTGCACTTAATAAAGTGTATGATACTCACGTACACCTCTTGGCATGTTGTAATTAATTCTACATGGTCAAAGGGTGCATCCAATTTATTCTGATGAAGACTCTGCCTTAAGTAACATCAACGGATTATAGATTTTGGACTGGATTAAATGCTTTTTGCTAGATACACTTTGAGATGAACAATGAAAGGGTCCAAGATTAGACTTTGATTTTCCAGCCAAAATGTCTACATGATTTGTCTTAGATTTCACTGTTATTCTTTTAAGAACTCATGTGCATGACACTATTTTCACATACTTGAAGCACCGTTCCTATGTTCATGCATTTTATTTGTATAGCAATATAATTAGAACATTCTTACTAGCCGCAATTCTTTTAATTGAAGAATTATTCTATCAGGGATACATCCATGTATACATTGAAATTGTTTTATGTCTATTGAATGGTTCTTTATGAACCATTGTTGTTTGTAATGTATTGTTTACCCAGGTTCTTACAAGGTTGCCCCAGGAATGTGAAG
Source organism: Calotriton arnoldi (assembly GCA_963921515.1). Taxonomy (NCBI): domain Eukaryota; kingdom Metazoa; phylum Chordata; class Amphibia; order Caudata; family Salamandridae; genus Calotriton; species Calotriton arnoldi. The sequence goes on along the minus strand of CAWUFW010009259.1, from coordinate 788,807 downwards.
GGTTTTTTGGACACCAGCCTGATCCATTTCACCTCTAAGCCCAATATTTATGACCTTGATAGATCCAAGATAGGGTTTATTTTGAGTAATACAACTGGAAATGCCTTGGCATGGGCCATGTCTTTAATTTCTGATGATACTCTGCTTCTGGACAATTGTTCATCCTTCATTACAGAATTTAAAAAAATGTTTGACTGTCAAGATCCGAAGTATTCAGCCTAAGGGGAGATTTTATAAATAAACCAATGTCCCATGGACCTGCATACTTTAACTTCCAAGTTAAAATACTTTACTAGAGATATTGACCAGCCTGACTCAACCCTGTTCACTTGATTGCAAAAAGGCTTAAAGGATGAGTTGAAGGACGAACTCGCTAGAGTTGCCAGACAAACGTCTCTACCAGATCTTATTCAGCTGACCATCAAAATTGACAGTTGTCTTCAAGAAAGACTAATGGAAAGTAGAAAACAACTTCAGTCCAAACTCACTCAAAACTCAATCAGCCCATGTAGCTGGGTTATACTAAGGGTCCTTTTTTTTTATTTTTATGAATTTTATTGATTTTTACAATAACAGTGATTACAGTGCAGTATATGTTGATACACATATATAAAATTACTATACATTTTTATTTTATTTACTTGAGTTTTATATAGCGCTGGCAAGACTCGGAGGTATCAGAGCGCTTTACATGGGGAAAGTTACATCGGTTACAAAAAAAAAATCATTGTTACAAAAAATACATAAGTTACAAGTTACATCTGTTGATTAGTGGTGCATAGAAGGATGAGGGGGGTAAAGTAAAAGGGTAACAGGGAGGGGATACGGCAGAGAGACGAAGGAAAGTCTGCCCAATGTCCGGCTGGGTAGGTGACGGCCGAGGGGGAAGTCCGCAGCCCATCTCCTCTATAGCTAACAAGGTAGCTCCACCGGGCAATGGTCAAAAAGCTAGGTCTCCACAGCCGGTGGAACGTTTCATTCCCTACAAATAGGCGTCAAAACTGAGACACTTGCCCAGGGCCAAAGGATTCCAAAGCGCTGACCAGCAAGGGAAGGAGACACGCTCCCCGAAATTCTCAAAAGGACGCCATCTTAGGGTCAGGCCGTACAGGCAGTGCTCGCCGTACCGAAGATCTACTGTAAGTCCTGTATATAGTTCGTATCCAACAAATAAGCACCACCGCTGAAACACATGCCCAGGATCCTAGTATTCCAACGCGTTGAACAGCAAGGGAAGGAGAAGCGCTCCCTGCACTACTCGAATGGACGCCATCTTAGGGTCAGGCCGTGCAAGCCAAGCTCGCCGAGATCATACTGTATATTAGTGGCGGAAAACAGTACCTTAGGGAGGAGAAGTCGGGTCGTCATGAGCATTCGGCAATGGGCCCTTCAGAATGGAAATTTAGGCCCCTAGTTGTTTCCACGTCAATGTCGCTTGCACTGTTCTTCGTCGGAACTTTTGAACCCATATCGTTTATGGGCGGTAGCCATCTTAGGATCAGGCTGGGTGTAGGACTGGAGCGAGCCTCTGAACAAACAGGGCTCGAAGAGACTGAAATTGCAGAGTGTCTTAAAATGGTACATGCCCCGTTGAGACTCGTGTTGAGCCCTGCCAGAGATCCGTGCCCTAGGAGGGAAACCGGGGCTCCGGTTTTCAGTAAGCTCCGGCGTAGAGCACACCGCCATCTTGTGCTCAACGGGAGCGTGTCCGGCTCAGGTAATTCGAGGCTGCTCCCTTCGCACCTTGCAATTGCACTATCGATGTTAGTCGGCTCCGGAAAAGCCCCACAACATGCAGGTACCTAAATACAAAGCCAAAACCAATTCAATTGTGCACAAGGTTACAATAGGTGAATAGTACAGCTGATAGTCAGTTACACCGGGCTCAGATATCTCTCCCGGCCTCAATGGGCGCGTTCAGTGGCTGTGAGGGTACTGGCGTGGCTGCAGTATCTGGTATGTCCCGGAGGTACAAGTGTAGCGGTTGCCATATATCTAGGGGTCTTGCCGTGGGCGGCTGTAGTTGCGCATAGTTATCACTGTTTGTGTTACAGTATGTCAGACTGTGCAACCATGACTTGACTGTAGGTGTATGCTTATTACCCCAATTGATTGCCACTTCCCTCTTAGCAATAAGCAATGCAAGAGCAACAAAACGACGTTTGGATCTGGGGAGGTCATGTGTGTACCCAAGGAGCGCCATTAGTGGCGTGGGCGTGACACCAAAGTCTATAATTTTGGAAATTTCCGCAAATACTGCCGACCAGAAGCTGCCTATCTTGACACAGGTCCAGGTGAGATGTGCAAAGTCCGCATCAGGGGAGCGGCACTTCGGACATAGATTCGACCTAGATGGATCAATGCGGTGGAGCGCACTCGGTGATTTGTACGCCCTCCAAAGAAATTTAAAGTGCAGCAATTTATGCCTATGATTCGGAGAGACTCGTCGAATTTGGGCACAGCATCTGCCCCATTGCGTGTCAGTAATGGGGTGCCCAAGATCACGTTTCCAAGCCCCTCGTACCCCCGCATCTCGGGAAGGCAACAAGGCCACCGCAGCCTTGTACAGTCTAGCCACAAGATGTGTGCCATCCCCATCTTTAATGATACCGGTTAAAAGGGGGAACTCAGGGGGTTCCAACGGGTAGCTGTATATGGCAGCCTTCAGAGCACCCTGCAACCTCTGAAGTACAAAATTATCCATAACAGTTGCGTCTCGGAAACGGGGGTTCCCAGTGCCAGAGAATACATGTCCTTTTGGGAAGAGGTCACTGAAGGTCGCCAAGTGGAATTTAGCGAGCGTGCGTTTCACAAGCGTTTCCTGCAGTATGGGAATCCATCCGTTTCCCGCCACCGGCAGTGTGGATGAAATACAAAATCCGTGAGCCTGTGATTTTCAATAGTTTGTGCCATGCCCAGCTAGTAGTAGATAATGTTTGGATATCGTTAGGGTCACGTGGGTAACCTACTGGCAACAGGGACCCGAGGGACGCAGGAAGAGCCAGTCAGCCTCTGGCCAGTAATAGGGAATACGAATATCCGCATGGTACCAGTGGCGCGCAAAACTTGCCTGCGCCACCAGGTAGTAAACATGGAAATTGGGCACCCCAAACCCTCCCCTCTCATATGGTAACATGAGGACATCCCAGCTGATGTGGGGCTGCTTACCGCCCCACACCAGTCGTATCAACAAGGTGCGAAGGGCGGAAAAGAAGCTGTTGTACAATGGAATTGGGATACTATGAAATAGATACAGAAATTGTGGGAGGACCACCATTTTAATAATGGCTATTCTCCCAGCCATGGAAAGTGGCAAGGACAACCATCTCTCTATGTTCTGCCCCAGTCGTTCAAGTACTGGGCCATAGTTTAATTGTAGTATGCGATCCTACTCCCTATGGATGTGGATCCCGCGATATTTAACGGATTCCTCTCACCAAGCCAGAGGGTAATCACACACCCTGCAACAGGGTGCAACAGTCAATGGGAACACCTCCGATTTCGCCCAATTAATACACAACCCTGAAAGACTGCCATACCTGGTAACCTCGGAGAGCAATGGCGCCAGATTGTCATCTGGATGCCGTACATATAATATGATGTCGTCCGCATACAGCGTGAGCAGCAGTGGACCCGTGTTAAACTGTAAACCCCTATGGTTATGCCGCTTCTGTAGGTGCCACACCAGCGGGTCTAAAGCCAGTAGATTCGAACATTATTGCGGCGCCACCGAGCTTCCAAATCCTCGTTCTTTACTGCAACTGCCTTGAGGAGCTTCTCCATACGTTCTAGCCGCCTGGTGGTCTGAGCTGTGCCATCCTCTAGGTCGGATATTCTCCCTTCCGCAGTGGTTAAGCGGCCCCCCTGGTTATCGAGTCGGGCCCCCAATGCCTCCATTCTCTTGTCCAAGGTGTCAAAGCATGTATCCAGGGCCCAAAACCCAGCCCTCAATTCCGTAAGGACGTCATCTGGCCCCCCCACTTCTGCAGCGGAGGATCCATCCCCCTCCGCCATGCTCGGTTGTTTGGTGGCTGCCGTACTTCCAGGCGGCTTGAATGGAAGGGTGCTTTGTTTGGGGTCCTTACGACCCATGCCACAGTCGCTAGGCCCCACCAACCCTGTAATACAGGGCAGCCCCAACCCCTAGGCTCCTGAGGATGCACCACGCAGGGTAGAACGGTATGCCCACCATAGGTACGCAAAATGTGTTGCCAGGGGACGGAGAGGGGGCAGGACAACTGGAATGGAAATGGTGATGGTGGTGGCCGCCTCTGCCAATGTCCAAAAAGGCGATCCTGATGGCAAACAGGGGGAGGAGGGAGCCACCGAGCCCCCACACGGTGCACCCGGTCCCCAATCAGCCCGCGGCCCCCACCACTGCTGGGCTACAGGGGGTGCGCCCGCAGGCACTCAAGCAGACACAGCCATGTACACCAATAACGTCCCTCCCCCGCCTCGTGGGTAAAAAGATGGGTGCTCTCCTCAGCAAGCTATGTGTAATTTTTCCCTTGCCCCTGCTGCCTTATGGAGGGTTGTGGGACATTGCATTGACACTGGGGTCCCCAGAGCGATGCCACGTCGCGAAGAGAGCAGCACAGCTCTCAGTGAACAGGATGAGCCAGCTTCTGGGGGTGGGGGGGAAGCAGGAGGCCGTCAGAATTATCCCCGCAGCACCCGGCCCGCTGGCCGGTCCCCATGCTCGCCCGCGGCCCCTGTCGTGGAGCGGCGGGGGTGTGGCAGCAATCAAAGAACACCGTACTGTGGCAGCCCTCCAGCCCCCGCTCCTTACCCCCGCCGCTCCGCTGCAGATGCGCTCTCCGCCGATGGCTCCAGCCACACGGGACGGATCGCAGCACCAGCCACGCGGGTCCCCGGCTCCTCCTCCTCCTACCGGGCCTCAGCAACACGCGTCATCTCCTAACGGTGTAAGCCTACACTGCAATGCTCACGAGCCCTCAGAGGGGCGCCAGCACCGCTCCTGTTCCCCTGCACACCATCTCCAGCACAGCAGGCATCAGGATCTTCCCCCGGGCGGCCTCACGCCATAGAGTTACGGTGGAGCTTCAAGCCAGCACAGCCATGTTGGTCGGCGGCTTGGCCACGCCCCCATACTAAGGGTCCTTTGAATGAGGGGAAAGGACATGACGATGGAGGTAAGGACAATCTGTGGTCAGAAGGAACATCTTCTGGACTCTTGCCCAGAATGGGCAGTTGGTCTACAGATGAAAAAACACCAGAGTCAGAAAACTAGGAAGATCACCCCTAGTGCAGGGAATAGAAGTGAGTGTTATTCAGATACCCCTGATTCCCCCTCTGAAATCCTCTGGGTTTGTCCTACTGCAAGGGAAACTTCAGATTCGGTGTCAACATCTCTTAGCTCCTGTTCTTGTGGACTGCAGAGCCTCCAATATCTATAAGGATTTTCAATTGAACCATCAACCACCAGATTCCCAACCAAAAAAAGTATTTCCAGTTGTAGTAGAAGATGCAGATCAGACTCTAGTGGCTTCTGGCCTAGTCACTGAGGAAACTCAGGTTTTATCTCTCTGGATCGCTGACCATTATAAAAAACTCACCTTTGATTCAATTTCCTTTCCTCGTTATCCTATTATTTTGTGAATCAGCTAGCTTGCCCAGCACAATCTATATATAAACAGGTCTTGGGCTCAGACTTTTTTGTTTCCCATTGTACTTCTGATCACCTTTCTGCTGCTGAAAGTTCTGAAGTCCTTCCTAAAGGTTCCACCCATTTGGTCACACAGTTATCTAAAAATCCAGAAACATATCTTGAATGATGTTTTCCTTATCTCCCCTGGAACAGCAATCTCTAAGAGAATATTATGGTTCTAATGTAGAGAGGAGTTTGATTACCTCATATAAATCTCCCTCTGGAGCCTCTTTATTTTTGTGTGCCAAAGATAGACTCTTCAGAACTCAGACTCTGTATCGATTATCAGGGTTTAAACCTGGCAACAATCAAGGTCCGCTATCCTTTGCCCCTCATTTCCGATATTCTGGAGGGGGATCAAGGGGTTAACATTTTTACAAAATTGGATTTGAGGGGAGCGTATCACTTGATTTTGATATGATCAGGTGCTGAGTGAAAGAAAGCATTTCGAACATCTTTTCAGCATTACAATTACTGTGTGATGCCAATCGGACTTTGTAATGCCCCCTACTGTCTTCCATCTCTTTATGAAAGCAACCTTTTCTGATCTGATTCTCCAGACCGTGGCTGTCTATCCAGATGACATTCTTGAATTTTCTAAAGATTAGGGGTAGGTATACCTTGTGTAATTTGCAAAGGAGCAAACTTTTCCGGGATCTAATTTAGTGTCTGGACACACCCTTTTCCCTGCCCAAACTGATTTTCATGACCTCCTATACCATTTATCACACATTCCTAATGTTCCCTTTTGTAAAAATTGCATTCTGGCCCATTAATTAGACTTCATCAGGCCTGAGCCGGAGAGTACGGCCCGAGTGCGGAGAGTACGGCCCGGTGCAGAGATTCCAACCTGACTGCGGACGTAAAGCTACGACTCATAAATGATCTCTGTGTTTACCAAAAGTTGTAAAGTTAGACTTTTGTCTCAGATTACCTTTGTGAATCGGCCCCAAAGTCCTTATTCTTTTAAAATATTCACAAAGAATCATGCTTCAATTATGTCATGAATCATTAGTCACTGGACAAAGAGGTAGAAAGGTCACAGAAGGTTTAGTCAGAAGGAGGTTCTGGTGGCCATCTCTTGATCACAATGTTACAAGATTTATTAACTATTTGAGGTCTGTGCCCAAAATAAATCTGAAAAACAATGAAAAGCAGGATTATTATTGACACTTAAAATTCCCTCCAACCCTTGGGAAATGATTTCTACTTACTGACTTTGTAGTAGACTTACCTCCTACTGAGAACTACACTCCGATAATGGTTACAGTGGATTTACATTCTAAAATAGCTCACTTTTCTGCTCTTCCCAAATTACCCACTGTGCAAGAAATGACAGAAGTGTTCTACTCTGACATACTCCAACTCAATGGATTACCTTTGAAATTATACCTGATCATGGACCTCAATATGTCTCTAAATTTTGCCATCCAAAGAGCACTAACCTTTGGCTTCTCCTCTCAGGTTTATAACCAAACTGTAAGGCTAAATCAAATTTTGAAGAATTCATAGTGTGCCACATTTCTGCTGGCCAAGGCAATTGGAAGGCTATCCTAACTGCAGCAGAGTTTGCTTACAATAACTCAATCCATACTTCCACTGAATCTTTTCCATTCCTCACTTAACAGGATTCCATCCTCAAACCTTTCCAGATTCTTTGGAATCATACATTCCGGACCAGTAGTTCAAGATTCATTGTAAAGGTTGAAAGAGGTCCAAGAGAAATGAATTCAGAATTTACAGACCGCTAAGTCAAAACAAAGATTACAGGCCAATCGGCATAGGCGACCAGCTCCTACTTATAAGATAGGAGACAAAGTTTGGTTATCCTTTATCAATTTACCTCCCTCACACAGTAGATCTATGTTTTTTCTGTGGTATTTTGGTCCTTTGGAAATTTCCAAGATCATTGATCCTATAATTTTAAGACTCAAGCTTCCCCTTTCTTAGAGGGTTTATCCTACCTTTAATTTTTACAATTTATAACCCTATCCTTGTTGTAGAGGACCGCAGTTGAAAAGAGACCAGCTCTCATACTAGTTGATGGCAAACCTCTTCCCTTTCATGCATTTCAATCGAGATGCACTAAGCATTATAGGTCAACTTCCTCCCTGCAAGTAGGCCTCTTAGAAATTCTGCATGTAGGGAGTCCCTAAATGTATCTCGGCATTTTAGTACACCATTAGATATTTACAAATGTTACTTGTATAATATCTATTTTATCCTGAAATTATAATACACTACAGTATATTTTGATGTATAGCCTTATTTTAACTTCCCAATTCAAGATAGCCTAACCAATTTGCAATTATTTAATTTCCTGTTTTACACTATTTAAAGGGAGTCCCTTTCGAGTCCAGTTGTGTCGCAATTGTGCTTGCTAGATTGTTCGCTCACTGGAATTGTGGATTCCCCACCTTCTGCTTTTCCTGCTGTGATTTTCCTTGCACTTCTCCTTGATGCGTGGCCTGGACAGTTCAAAGGGTTTTCTGGTCTCCAGTTCTTGCCTTCTTGTTGGAAATTATTTTTTGAAGCTATTCTAGACTCCCAGTTCCATTCTATCATCTGGGTTTGTTTCTGGAGATTGTAGGCCATTCCTAGGCACCAAGAAGACCATACAACCATCACCAAGAAGACCTGCTCTTGACAATCTGTCTGGACTAAATACTTTACCTAATAGAGCCATAATTGACTGTCCTAAAATGGAATGGATTACCAGTGTTGTAAATCGATTTTCTAAACTTGTAATATTCAACTTATTCATACACCCCTGTAGCATTACCAAAAAGGCTAGGCAGTGAGTCAAGAAAGCAGTTTCTGAGATCAGGTGTTCGGAGAGGGAAGCAGTTGCACTTTAAAAGCCCTTTGTTAGATATCATGCTTTGTGAAGAAATTCTTTTGACGTGGAACTTTTTTATTCATTGGTCACAAAATCATGGGGGAGATATTTGTTATGTCATTTCAAGATGGGAATTATACAATATCAACTCTCCTTTCCTAATGACTGGACTTGCTGTGATACCGTATGTTGTAGTCCATGTGATGAGTACTCCTTGTAGCACTTTCTTTTTTTTTGGCAAGCTTAACAAACTCGTGCATTACTGCTATCTTCTACCCCTGCTTAAGAATTATAGTTTTACTAGATGTAGGCCAGCACTTATGTTTTTACAAAGGTTATCAAACCCACTTGTTTTTTTTTGCTTTTTTTGCAATTGGTGGTTTTTTAAATCCTGCTATCAAACTTCGTGACTCCATGGGGGTGCCGGAGAGCCCGCAAGATAGATGGTTGCTTAACAATGAGTTCTCCTAGCCTGATAATTAAATAGCTGCCAGTGTACCCACAAGTCCTGCCATCATGATTTCAAAACATCAGCCAACAGTTACAAGTACTGTTCAGCAACACCACAGCCTGGGGGGGACGACAGATTGCGCAGATTGTTGAAGATGCTGATCCAGGTCTGGCCGGGCCTTTCTGTTGTGGCCTGCCGGCATGGCCTGGAGGTCTCCAAACTTCTCTAAAGTGAGAGCTACTTCTGATGAGTGAAAATCATCGTGAGCTACTGAAGGCAAAACAACTTGTGCATTGCTATCAGCTACCCCCAAGCCCAGATTCATTGGCTTTAAGCCTAATGTCCATAGAGCCAGAAACTATGGTTTGAAAAAAATACTTTGACTAGGGACAATATGGCTGCCATTTGTGCCAGTGAATGTGTGGTCTTTGGGGCTGTATGAACATGTGTGCGTATGAATGGGATATATGTGTACGGGTGACTGAGAGAGTGTGCCATATGTACTTGTGGCACAGGACATACCTTTTGCCTATGAGGCACCGTTTCATGTCTAACACAAACATAAAACCATTTTTTTTTAAATGGGAAAACTTAAAGTGCAAAAAATGTTCTTCAAAAATATTCAAAGTATGAAATATTATTCCGCACTTAAAATTTCTCCCACTTAAAAAAATTACTGTAGTTTTCAGTTTTTCAGTTCAATCAATCAATCATCACTTTATTTGCATTTTTGTAAATGCATAAAATAAAATCCATAAAAAGTAACACAATGCAAAATTTACAAGAGAGTAAAAATGTAAGCAAATTGATTGAATATCAATCAATCATTCAATCAAACAATCAATAATTACTTTATTCAATTGGCTTTAGCAATCATAAAAGTACAGTAAAAACAATCATACAAATATATTAAGAACATCAATTAGTATCATCAAATAAGTACTATGCAATTCAAACTCAAGCATAAGCGTAATACACTGATATTAAAAATGTCGACACATACCAACAAACAGTAACATTTTCTAAAAATTATAGATATAAAAGGGCAGGTCTCGCTTGTTTAAAATTCAGATGTGCAAATAATGGGCGTATATACTTATGACGCAAATTGGCCCATTTAGGGCAAATTAATATGATGTGTAAAGTGTCTAGTGCAGAAGACTCATCACAGGAACATACAGGAGGGTCTTGTGACCTATGCCATCCTGCCTGCTACAAGCTGCGGGAACATATTCAGTCAAAAATATGTTAAAAATCTTCTATGGTTCACAGGCATATCCAGTGTTAGATAAAATTCCGTTCTATCACTACATTTTACCATAGCATGATGTACGCAACAGCGTTTATTTACGCTGTGAGTCTTGCAGTCTGAGTTCTTGTGTATACTCAAAATATACTTTTTTGACTTCTGCAATAACTAATTTGGTTATTTTCTCAGGTGAGTTAAAAGCATGCAATAGGCCCAAATTAGACAGGGCAGTTTTTATATAGCTCAACCATGGTATACGCGAACTAAAGTTCAGACTCAAACAGTCTCTTAATATTAGTCTATTAAAATCCAGTTCTTTTTTAGTCTATATAGAGCACCATAATAATATCAGGCGCAGGCATATATATTCAACTAAATAACCTGCCCCTATCTCTTCATGAACTATTTCTGCTGGGACATTCTGTGGGATGCGTAACAATTTCCTTAAGTATTTGTTTTCTGCTGTTTGTATTAAAGTAGAAGATTTGTAACCCCAGATTTCTGCCCCATAAGTTACAGTCGGGACACACTTAGCTCTATAGAGGTGTAATATGGACTTTATGTGACTGTGACCTAAACACTTGGAGAAAGCATCAATACTAAAGGCCACCCTGTTAAAGGATTGAGTGTGTGATTTTCAATAATGGCGCCCATGACAGTCTATCATCCAACAGTATGCCTAGGTAACTGAACCTATACACCTTACCTATATTGTTATCCTTTATCACATATTTTCTAGTCTTGGGACCTATGGGTCCTAAAGTCATAGTGTACGATTTGGTAAAATTAATTTTTAGTCCCAAGTTTTCCATAAATTCATAAATTTGGTCCAATAAAGATTGCAGGCCATTAGCTGTCCGGGAAATAAGAATGGTATCATCCGCGTACAACAAGGCGGGTATCGTTCTATGTCCTATCCTTGGGACGTCTACACAATTATCCCTTAAAAACCGATATAATTGATTTATATATACAATGAAAAGAAAAGGGGTTAAATACAACCCTGTCGGACCCCTCTCCCCAGTTGAAAGTGCTTAGTGCATTATCCTGATGGGCCAAATCTTACCATCGCCTCAAGCCCTGTATGTAGGTTGTGCAAAAGTGCAACTATGGCTTCATCCATCCCCATGTCCCTCAGCACAGCACATAGCTTAGATCTTACCACTGTGTCAAATGCTGTACTGAGGTCCATAAAGGCTAAGTGTATACTTTCTTTTTTAACCACCATATACTTGTTAACTATAAGATATTGGTTCAAGTTCTGTTCAATCGTGCCACGTCCCGGCCTGAATCCATGCTGTATGTCTGATAGAATATTATTATCATTAGCCCAATCTATTAGACGCTTCAACAAAACCCTACCCAACACCTTTACTTATGCATCTATCAAAGAGATCGGACGGTAGCACGCTGGGTCAGTGAGGTTCCCCTTTTTAAAAACAGGTATTATGATTGATTCCTTCCACAAAACTGGAATGTAATCACGGGCTGCTGCATTCAGATGTTGCGTAACCAGGGGTGCCCAAAGATCTATACATGATTTAAAAAGGTCACCAGGAACCCCATCTGGGCCCGGTGTCTTCCCTGCTGAAAGTTCCATTATGCTTTCCCTCACCTCTTCCAGTTCAAAGTGGACAATATTTTCTGTAGTAGGTAACCCTGGGCGTAGTTCGCGTAGTGGCGCTACGCGTAGCTACGCGAAGTGCACTTCGCACTACGCACGCTACGCGAACTGCATAATGCGGTAGGGAAATGCTGTTCGCACTGATTGCACAGTGCCGGATGCTTGTCCGCACTGTTCAATCATTGCAAACGGCATCTTGCACAGTGCAAGCGGTCGTTTTCTGCCGCTCGAGTAGATTTGTACTCGAGCGGCAGCTTTCTCAACGTAGACTGGTAGTTTCTCATCACGAGGGGTCGCGAGCATACGCAACCACTCGCAATGAGAAACCTTACCTCCCTGCGTTGAGAATCTCGCCGGGAGGTTTATTTTCCACGCTCGCGATCGGCAACTTGATGTTGCTGATCGCGAACGAGGAAAAAGTCTCGCCGGGATGTTGAATTTGCTCGCTCGCGGTCGCCAACTTGACATTGAGGACCGCGAGCAAGCAAAAAATGCCCGCTACGCTACGCGTTTTTGCATTGTGCTACGTGCAATTCACATAGCGTGTAGTAGCGCAAACTACGCAAACTACGCGAGCGTAGCGTAGTTTTCCGCCCAGGCCTAGTAGTAGGGCAGACAATTGTTGTATATATGCGACAAAAATGCTCTTCCCATTTTTGCACAGGTTTAGTAGCACTTAAGTCTACTACTGTGCCCTCATTAAATAGCGGCTGATTTACTACCCTCCAGAAGTCTGCACTATTCTTTGTGTTGCAGGCCTCCTTAAGCTTATCCCAAGCTTCTCTCTTCAGGGCATCTAGTCTTTCCTTACGGGCTAACGCATAAGCCTGCCTGGCTGCTTTGACTGCATATGTTAGCCTCGGTGTAGATTTTAATGCTATCATCAGATCTTTATGGGCCTTTGAACAATTCTTGTCGAACCATTTAGGACCTGAACTAATAACCTTAACATCATATCTGGTCAGGGCTCGCTGAGTCTCTTTGCAGATCGTGGAAAAGGAATCAGAATGGCCAGATCATATGCATCTATGTTCAAACAGACCTCAAATTCGCGACTACACTTCTGGACCAGATTCCTTAAAAAGTCCTCCGGGAGTACTTTCCCCCAACTAATACGCCTCCCTTGAGTTTTGGTAATTAACAGGTCTTTATGGATGTTGGCCGTCTTTGCTTCAAGATCATTCCAACTAAACTTTGCAGTTATCGGGTTATGATCACTAAAAGTACTCCAAACTATTTTAAAATCTTCCAAATACTGAAGCAAGTGAGCAGACACCAAAATATAATCAATAGTTGAGTTTTTGTTTCTTCCCTTAAAGGTCGGGACAGCCGTGGATGAAACATACTCTTCTCTAAATAAGAGATTAAAAAGGTTTAGTTCCGAGATTAAAAGGTTAAAATTTTCACCTTGACTAGTATGCTTGAAACGAATCCGCTCTAGTTCCTCTGACTGGTTCTGATCCCTTTCTTCAGCACAGGTGTCGCAGGGATGTAGGTTAAAATCTCCCACCAACAAAACTATTGGCGAGAAGGACCACTCTAACACAGTCTTTTCATAAAGACTCCTAAACTCTATCTCCAGCGGTATTTTGGAGGAAGGTGAATTGTAATCATTAATTATCAAGATTTTATTATAATGGGCAAATGATAGTAATACTCCCAAAATATTGTTAGATTCAAATGTTATCAATTCAGCAGTACACTCTATTCTCAGGCTTATAAACGTTGCCAATCACCCCTTAGCTCTACCAAATTGAGACGGCTCTGCCTTAACCTGATAAGCAGTAAATCCATCCATAAATTGATTCCCATCTGCATCCCAGGTTTTTTGAAAACACACTATCCCAAATGTTTTGCAATAATCCATCCCTCCGTTGTCTGCTCGTAAAGTGCTTATCCCTGCAATATTCCAACTTAATATGGACAGGTTATTTTTTATCCTACTTGTAGATGATCCCTTCCCTGTTTCCCTCCCTGTTTTGTCTTTAACAAACAAGAGCCTATCTTCTTTTAATTCTAACTGTAATGGGTTATTCTCTTCACTGGGCAGTCAATCCACCTCTGCTAAAACATCAAATCGATTGTGTGTTGTTATACCAGGATAATTGTACTTATGCACCATGCCCCCTTTCTTCCCTCTAACTTCTAACTGAGTATTCTCTCTAGCAAACCTTGGAGCCCTAATGGTCTCCTGACTCAGTTGGTCCCCTGGCCTATAAAAATAACCCAACGGCAATTAGAGAAGTCCACTTGACAACTCAGGTTTCCATAAAGCAAACTTTCGGCCAAATTGCAAGTACTAAAATTAACAATAATGCAATATCGGTAAATATCAGGCCTCCCTTGCCCAATCCACCCCACCCGCCTTACCATCAAGATGTTATTAGCGAACCTAAGCGGAAAACTTCTATAGCGGCTCAACCAGTTCAATATTTTGTTAAACAATTGTTCGTAAGATTCCTTTTGGCCTCTCCTTAGGCTTGGTACACCTGCAAGAATAATCACATATGGGCATGAGGAAGGGAGTAGGCCAATCACTGGCTGTGCTTCAATTGGGACTTCTTTCCTCAATTGGATCGTATTATTTCCTTGGTCCTTCGGGGAAATGAAGGTAGATTCTTCCCTTCTGGGATTATCAGTTGTTACTGTGTGTCCCCTATAAGTTTGTAAAATTGGGGGAGCATTTACATATTCATCCCCCTTATTACAGGACCTTGAAATATGCATTTCAGTGTCCAATCAAGGACGAAATTGTATAGTCTCTTGGGGACACATCGCCATTTTGGCGTTGCTTTCTTCTTTATCATAATTGGCATAAGCCTGATCTCTACTACCCAACAACATCTTAACCTCATCAATGGATTTATTTAGAACATCCAACTTTGCATATAACAGTGACAATTCCACCCGTAGAAGCGATAAAAATTTAGTCAGAGTTTCCCCTTCTAACATCCTGTCCCCTCTCACATTGAGTCCTTCTTACTCACAGATGATCTGAATATGGTTGATCTATTGTAAATATAGACTGTGGATCATTTGCTGAGGGACCGGATCGACATCCGGGGACTTAGGAGGAGGAGAGCTTCGCCACACATTTTTGTTAGACTTAGCCTTTGGGATGTTTCTCTGGCGTTTCCCCTGCTTGGATTGGGGTGAACTGCTTGGCGAGCCATCTCTCAGTGGCAATTATATGGCATTTGGGCCTTGTCCCCTTTGACCTGTGTCTGCGGGTAATTGCCCTTGTCCAGGTCCGGGTGAGGAAGATGTTGCAGGGCCAGACAAAACCCAATCGCACTGCGGTGAGTCAACCGTAATAGCCGTGAGGTATAACCTTCTCTCCATTTGGTTGATTTCTTTGTTAATTGCCGTCTCGGCCCTCTGAAACATTCTGTCCAGCGAGGTGGGCATGGCAGTTAGTTGTGTTGTTTTCGAACCCTCTCCTACTTTCCTCTTACCCATCTTATTGACCCTGACCGTCCGGGCAAGGCACCATGTAAGATATATAATATTTCAATGGTAGGACCAAGAGGGGTAGCCCGGCCCGGCCCACCCTAGCGGTGTAGAGGCACTGGGAGTTTGAGCTAGAGCTGCCTGGGGGGCCTCGAGCAGCCAGTGAAGATCTCTGCTGAGGTAAGGTCTGTTGGGGCTGAAGCAGCCCGTGAAGGAAGGTAGCTGCTCACAGATGCAGCAGGCCCCAACAGCAGGCCCAACTTCAACTGGCCTGAGCATCCAGTTGCCAGCCCCAGAGATAGCTCCCAGGCACCGCTGCTATGTGAAGATGATCAGGAGCAATGTTTCGGAGTCCCAAGGAAGGTGAGCACCAGGCAGGGGGGGGGGTGTCCGCTGATTCGTGGGTCAATCAGTCCAAATCAGGAGCTCCCCTCAGCTCCCCTCAGTGCACCTAGAACATGGCCGAAACTGCCTGCCTCAATCCCCTACACAGGGCCTCTACGCCACAAACAATCGGGGCAGGCTGGTCACTGCACCCCGAACCCGGATCGGGTCAGCCCTGCTGTCCCAGGAACTGCTGCACAGTAGCTCCGTGCATTTCACTTGTGGGCCCCCAGGCAGGCCGCACCACTGATGATGGAGCAGGTCGCGGTTCACCGCTCCTCTACCCACCTACCTGCTCCATCGGCATAGTCTCTCCTGGGGGCCGCCAAGGCTCACCAGATGTTCAATCGCCCGGTCCTATGCGCTGCCCACCGGGCACATCAGTCACCGCCTCCTAGAGGGACCCGCAATCCAGGTGCCCGGAAGCAGCTCTCCTCCTTCGCTGCAAAGCTGCCCCCGCAAGACTGCACTTGCAATTGATTGACTATTAAAAAAGGGACCAGAACATATAAACACATTAAAAGCCAAAGACGTACGTTAGACACGGTATTAAAATCCCTACAACAAAACATTATCAAAAATTAAAAATACATAAATAAGATTTAAAACAGATCGGAAAATACTACACCTCTTACAGAAGACCTCGACCTAATCTGTAAAACTGCATATAAGAAGCTCGCCGTCATGAAACAAACATACGGTGTTTCCAGCCTATTAATAACTGCGAGAGCTGTGACATGTGAATGTAAACTCAGTTTTCTTAGCATTAAGATTATAAACATTTTCCTCTCCTTTTTATAGAATAAGCAAAAAAATAAGATGTGGGAAAGGGATTGGGAGGATCAGTCATCACAGGGGCAAAGGGACAGTTGATTTACAGAGTATACTTCAGATGGATAGCCTATCATATAGATATTCAATCTCATCCTAGTCAATAAAAAACGATGCATTGTTATAGAAACAAAGAAGAGATAGGAATCATGTCCCCCAGCCACCCTGGGCAAAGTCTGATAAGTTAAAACAGCTGATTTAAATTGTTTTTTTCGCCATCTGTCAAGTTCACACATGGTGATGGTTGATTTCTCTTAGCTTTAATTTAGAGAATGACAGACAGTTGGAGGGAGAATCATACACAAATTCTAGGCCCAGATCTGAGAAAGACTTCTTAACATGTGCTAACCAGGGGATGTTGTATGCTCGGTCAAGACTGACTATGTCCCTTAGTACCATTTGACTTATTACAACCGAGTTCCTTTTCCAGTTTTCCAGTTATACATATGGCACAGTGTCCACTGGCCACTGGGAGCAGGAGGACTGTTGTTTATAAATACAACACTTTGAAATGGGAGAAAATTAAAACAAAGAGTAAACTTAATCATTAAGTTAACTTTTGCTTTTGATTTTCTCCCATTTAAAAGCATTCAGAAACATCATTTTGTTCTCAAGCTCCAATAATGAGCTGATAAGGACTTTTGTTTAAGAGTTAAACACCTCAGTGCTTCAGTTCTTCACCTCTGTGCCCAAGCCCCAGCCTGGGTCCTAAATATGATTGAGTACTGCTCATTATCAGGCTCTGCTATCTGCAGCCTGAAGATAATAATGTAAAATAAACAAAGCCTTCATTTAACTATAAAAGGAAAATGTGACCTTGCACTAATTTGAAAATGAACTCAATGCTGTGAGCTACTCTGAAGGTGTCTGGGAGCTACTGGTAGCTCACGATCGACTTGTTGGAGACACCTGATTTAGGCGGATTGGGTGGACCTGCCAGTGCCCTGTTGTTGGTGGACTCGGGGTTCGTCCGGGTGCCTTCATTGGCTGGGATTGGGCCCCTGCGCTGGGTGGGATCTGGGGGGATTGCTGCGGTGGCGGTCAGCCCCAGTGTTGGCTGTTTGATGTGTAATCCGCTGCTCCCATCAGGAGCATGAGGGACCTGTGCAAGGACCTGGTGCCATGAAGATTGCACCCGATTGGTCCCAACTTATGGCCATTGGCCCTGCATATCCCCTCTAGCTTGGCAGATCCGTGGCTGAAGAGGAAGGCCTGCTGCCCAGGATGCATGTCCGTGGAGGGCTGTATGAGCTCTGCAGCTACACAATATTGTCTGGTCAGTGACCATTAGAGCACGGTCAGATATAGACGATGAGCTAGAGCTACCAGGTTGTTGGCTCCCTGGAGTTTCAGGGCATATTCCCGCTATTTCTTTTATATTGTGCCCTAGGTCTATGATGCATATGACTGCTTGACCCCCCCCCGTGGATACTTGTTGCTGGCCGGCAGGCCTGGGGCTGGACACCTGTTGGGTGTTGGGGTGAACCTGTGGTGAGGTCATTTAAATCACAACAATCTTGCATATTTCTCATGATCTGAGCTGAAGCAGCTGCACGGCTGTGCATCTGCCACGGCGCTGCTACTTCTTCAAGGTGCCCATCATGCCTCTTTTACAGTGGCAAGAGACACGATTTGGTAATTAGCTAGTTGCTTGAGATACATAGAAACCACTGTGGGCAAAATGGATCTTAAACAAGTAAAGTTGCACTTTGATAAGAAACAGACAGCTGGCAAATGTAGAAGAGGACATTACTATCTTCCTATCTGAAATGAATGACAGCTTGCATTCCATAGATGGCTAAAATGATCTGTTGACATTGCTAATGGATTGTTTCTAAAAACTTATGGATAAACACGAGGTGAAATAAACCCAGGCAAAGATGAGGATCTTTGATATGGAGGGCACTCAAAAACAGGCTGAGGCCACCCTAACTAAAGTTACTCATGATCTGCAATTGGTAAAGGTCAAAATGAAGATTTGCAAAGACGCTCCCAAAGAAACAAAGTTTGTATTATGCGGTGTTATATTCCATATAGGTACCTTATATAGGCGTAGGTAAACATCACAACCTTTCACCTATATTCTTCCCTACATTACATACATAACGGTTCTTAGGCACTGACCTTTTACCTAGATATGACACTACATTCAGAATGCGGGTTTTTCCCTGGTTCGATACTCATACATTATGCACGAGGCTTTTTGGAAGCACAGCAGGACTCACAGCAGGATGAACATCTCCTGTATAATATCTATGTTAAAGTTCAAGCCCGACGTCATCCTTTAGGCCGACACAGTAACACAGCAAGGTAGGACCCCTGGGGAGACCTATGGGTATATATACATCATGTCTTGCTTAGAGAGGGAGAGGAGACCGTGACTTCCCGGCTGACACACTGACTAGAGACGCTGAGGTTCCTGCATGCAGACGCTCCAGCTAGCAGTGGTCTAACATCCCTCGCGGGGTGTCCAACTCGAGACCAGGACGGGGTCCCACATTCTCTAATTCTCAGGTAATGGGGTGGACTAGACCTTAGAGGGATTCTTGGCATAACACCTACACAGATGCTAGGTACATTTAGGTACATCTAGTTAGGGAGGCATTGTGGGAGTACGCACTTTCTTATCATGTGTTTTATGTACTTGTATATATTCATGATTACTGCAAAATGGTAGAACTGTGTCATCCCTTTACTTTCTTAGTACTGCTAACCATATATCTCTGCTACTGTCTGATGGTTGTTACAGCACATCTATTTTACACGAGAATAACAACTGTTCAATAAATACTTATTGAAACTGTTTATTCGGTGTATCTCTGAGACGAACTAAGTAAGCACGAGTGACTGAGCGAAAAGTAGTATATTGTTTCCACGATTCTGAGGGATCAGGGTTGTCATGTTCTGAGGTTGCCAGAAACTATTCTCTCCCCGATAAGAGGAGATTCTAGTGGCACTGTGAGCTAGCTAATGCAAACAGGCTAACGTATCCGGTGGGGGTGCTCGGAACCAGTCTGCCACCAAACCCACAGTTTATGTTATTCGAACGCGCAGATCCTGTATAGGAAATATAGGAACTACACGACATGGCGCCGCCAACGTTGGTTGGGTACTTATTTAACAGTAGAATCTGAGTAGTTCAGTCGTGCTATTCTAAGAGACCCCTACTCACAAAACACCAGAGACGTCTGGAGTGGGTGGGCACAAACTCCCCCGCAGCCGAGTAGGCAAAATCCTATTTATTAGCTGTTGGTTAATCAAGCTTGAAGGACACAGTGTTCCTAAATTGTGCAAAACACCTTATCATAGTTTCCTTGGAAAATTAGTTTGTGTTCTATACACAATGACTACCCCGGTCTTAGACCCACTACAGCAAGCACTCCCCCTCACAGACGAGGATGAAGATGCAAACGCAATAAAGATTGCACCAAAATTCAGACATACGGTCACCCTGAAACTGTTAGAAAATGGTTTATCAGCCAGGGGTGGTTTAGTAGTTTTGTGATCGAGGCACACGAATCAAACAAAACAGAGGTATTTTATTTGTGGGTTACATTCCCAGCAGCAGATGCGAGAACACAGACATTTCACTCTTACACAGAAGGAGATGCACCAGTGGAATATGGTCCGTTCGAGGACATAGAGATTCCACTCACGTACCAGGAACACTTATACTGGTTTAAAGGCGCCCTACCCCACATAAGAAGAAGAGTAAGATTAGGCCCACTCGGAGGAGAAGGGGCAACATGGCCGATATTAG
Source organism: Calotriton arnoldi (assembly GCA_963921515.1). NCBI lineage: Eukaryota > Metazoa > Chordata > Amphibia > Caudata > Salamandridae > Calotriton > Calotriton arnoldi. The sequence goes on along the minus strand of CAWUFW010009259.1, from coordinate 768,551 downwards.
TGGCCTACACGCCACATCTTGACATTGACACAATGCCACAGGCAGACTTACTCGTACAACACAAAGATTTAATTAAAATCTATAGAAACTTGACGCAATTCGTCATGAGGACTTTCACAGTCCAACCAGCAACAGTTGCAACAAATGGAACTCAATCTCAGGGTACAGCAACTAAAATCACACCACAAACATTATACGCAGTGATGGGCAAAATGCCCTCTAAATGTGAACAAATGCCATTCTGGGTAGCTCAGAAAATAACGCAGCTAGAGGCAGTATTCCCGAATACTACCCCGTATGAAAAACACAGAATGCTAACAATCTGCTTGCCCATGGGGATAACACCACAAGTAGAGGATTGTACCACTTGGGGTACAGTCTTTGCTGCCATTTATACCAGGACTCATGGTTTTCCTTCATTAGCGGTGGTACCAGACGTATTAAGACAAATACAAAACGAGTACGGAGCAGAACCTGCTCTGAACCTAGGGATGAAGTTACTAGGTAACTATGACCAGGTATCAGCCATAATACTAGCTAATATTAAAGTGGAAGCAGCTTCAGTGGCAATCCGCCAATGCCTAAGGGAGTTCAGTCCGTTAGATCAACAACACGAACTACCCAAAATAATTGAAACTGCATATGCAGAATTAGGCAGAGATAGTTTGGGTGGGAAAGCTTTAAAACCACAACTGATGGGCAGTCCTGAAAAGGACACTTCGAAGCAGACACCTGCTTCTTCTAAGAAGTGGGATAATAAAAAACAACAAAACTTTAAAGGAAACAGATCTCAATCGCAAGGTAAATCTCCTCCACAGGAGCCCTCCGAAAAGAGGTATAACCTTAGGAATAGGGATAATATTAGGAAACCTGACAGGTATCAGGATACTGATACACGTTCCTCTCGTTCCTTTCAGGGTTCATCGAAAAACTCTGAGAGGGAAGGACGGTCAGAAAGACAAGAAGAGCGTACAAAGTCCAGAGACAAGCAGCACACTCAAGATTACACTTCCAAAAAAGAAGAAAAGCCAAAGCAAAAGCCACAGTTCAAAAAGAAAAAGGTTGCAGGTCTAAAAATCAGACATGCCCAGAATTCTGAGGACTCGACTACTGAACGGGGAATGGGCTCTGACGATGCTAGACAGTGCGGCAGAAGTAACAATAGCTCGCCAGAACCTGATGGAATTTCAGTGGACTTGAATGATTATATCACAGTGGAAACACCTGATACTAGGGTGAGTGTCCCACATAAAGTATATGAAATAATGCTCCAGATGGAGGGGGACAAACGTAGGAAAGTGAGAGGTCTCTTTTGGAAGAACCTAACGTTTGGCTATGACATTTTGTTAGCTGAACAAGATTGCCACCAGCATTCGTCATGGATTGCCCTAAAGGAGAAAAGGTAATTATGCCGGCATTCTCAGGCCATATTCCCAGGCACTTGCAACATACATATGCGCAGGAGTGGGCGGTAGCCCAGGCTCCGGCATTATACAAAAACCATGTTGGATGGGATTGTGATTCAACTCACCACATTATTCCTTTAAAAAATACTCCAACTGCACAGAGGCAGTATCCAATAAAGCAAGAAGCTAAAAAACAGGTCAGGTATATCTTAGATCAACTTGAATACCAAGGGGTGATTGAAACTTGCACCTCTCAAATGAACAATCCTTTGTTTCCTGTCATGAAACCTGACAATACATATCGTCTAGTTTTAGATTACAGACATTTAAACACTTGCACTAAGACATTTGCAGTTCAAAATGCACACAGTGCCGCATTAATGAATAACATTGTGCGGAAAAAATACAAAACAACACTTGATATCTCAAATGGATTTTTCTGCCAAAATATAGCACCTGAAAGCAGGTATTTAACAGCCTTCTCAGCGCTAGGGTCCCAGCGGCAATTTCAGCAACTCCCCCAAGGGCATAAGAACAGTCCGGGGTTGTTTTCGGCCAGGGTAACAGAGTTACTTCAAAAGTTAGATGAAGAGGCATTGTCCTATGTGGATGATATTTATCTGACGGACGATGACCTAGATGAACACTTGAACAGGGTGAATACCATTATTTTGGGATTTGCATCTGAGGGCTACAAATTTAATTTAAAAAAATCTAAAATTGCCCACCTCAGTGTCCTGTTTTTAGGATACAAGCTTTCAAGTAAAGGAAAAAGCCTGGCAGCCAATTTTGTAGAAAAATGCGCGCTGCTCCAACCTCCAAGATCATTAAAAAATCTACAATCAATACTGGGATTCCTAAATTTTGGTAGAACATACATTTTGGATTAAGCAGAAAGAGTAAAACCTTTCTACGACTTAATTAAACCTGATTTCTCAGCAAGAAATTGGAAAGAGGAACACACAGATACACTTCGTTCCTTACAAGCTGACATGATAGCTTCAAAACACTTACAGACACGTGTAAACGTACGCAACCTGGTGATCTGTATAATTGCGGGTTAATCAGGGTACACCTATCTGATATATAATGAAGGTGAAACAGTACCAATTGCATACAAATCACATTTGTACACAAATGCTGACATGCGCTTTGCATCTACAGAAAAGATTCTAACAGCGGTACAGACTGCTGTAGTAAGAGAAAGAGCACTGGATCAGGGGAAACGAATAATAGTAGTGACTCCAGTCCCAGCCTTAGAGGCTGCGACAAAGGCAAGCGTCCCTAACACTAAAGCCTTACATCCAAGATGGATACAATGGGCTAATTCTCTCACTGCAACAGATGTAGAATACAGGTACGACCCCAATTTAAAGACACAAGCAATCCTGCAATACGAACAAGAATATCCTCTACCTAATGAAATAATGCCTCTGGATCAGTATGAATATATTATTTACACTGACGGATCTGCTCACCCGGCCATAGGGAGTAAGCAACAATATAGCGCAGCATGTGCCATCGTTAATGGTCGCATGCGGGATGGAAAGTTCCATCCGAGTTGCACTAAAACGCAATCTCTAGGATACTGCACGGCACAGTTGGCAGAATTAAAAGCACTGATACTGGCACTTGTAAATACAGATCGAGAATTCCCCACACTAACTGTGTGCGATTCCTTTTACAGTGTGCAGTCTTACAATGAATACTTGTAATACTGGGTTCAAAACGGGTTCAAAGACGCTAAAGGTGGCACAATTAAGCATAAAATGCTATGGGAACAGGTAGTGGAGTTGAAATACGAACTACCAAGGACTCACGTGATACATACACTGAGTCATCAGCGTGATGGCGTGCACGTTGAAGGGAATTCATTGGCTGATGAAGTCGCAAAGGGGGCTGTACGCACGGCTTCCATAGCTGCAATCACTCGTTCTAAAACGAGAATAGACGGTGAGGTTATGGTAGCTGTTATTGCTTCACGCAAAAACAACAGTGCAGTACCAAAAAGATTTCCACTCAAGTACTCCTACAAGTTCGATGCCAATAACATTCCATTTGCTCAGATTCCTGGAGTGGGGGATAGAGTAATACCAAACATGGATCGTAGGTTAGGTTTAATTCTAGCAGCACACAAAGGGATAGCTTCTGCACATGCAGGAGTTACGGCGACTGCTTCTTTACCGAAACAACGCTATTGGTGGCCTGGATTAACAAAGCAAACTAAAGACTATGTCTTGAAATGTGACATCTGCCAGCAGATGAAAGGTTCCACTGTAACACGTCCTGCGCAGACACCATTGTTAATAGCTGACAAGCCGCTAGCGTGTGTCTACCTAGACCACGGCGGCCTCTTGAAAAGAGATGGGGCTAAAAAATATATCATGGTAGCAGTGGACTCCTGCTCGAGGTTCCTATGGGTGTGGCCCCAGCGCTCGGCTGACGCTCGAACTGTTATAAAAGATTTGCAAGTCTTCATAGGGACATACGCAATTGGCACATTACATTCTGACCAGGGCCCTGCGTTTAGCTCTCTGGTTTACAAAGAAGCCATGGGAAGTTTGGGTGTAGCATTGCGGTACTCATCTCCGTACCATCCCGAGGGAAATTCGGCGGTGGAGAGAAAAAACCGAGACTTAAAGCAATCTTTAACAGCTAGAGTATTAGGCACGGGCGAAAGTTGGGTAAAATATCTTTATGGAGTCCAGCGGGCTCTCAATAACATGCCAAGAAGTTCTCTAGGGGGTGTCACTCCATATGAGGTCCTATTTGGGACAAGAATGTGGGTACCTGATCTTGATTGTGAAGGCGCAGTGGCGGATGAAAAACCATTTGACATCCATGATCGTTTGGCTCTTTTACAGGATCTAAATGAATCCAGGACAAAACAAAGTAACGTCCACCTGAAGCAGACCACCACTGGGGAAGTCAAATCAGTCACGGCAATGCCTGTCTGGATCCCAAAAGTTGGGGATCTTGTCAGAGAGAAAACAGAGGACAAGAAAGAATTTGGGCCATCCTACAGAAAACCTGTACCGGTCCTAGCCATTGAAGGAACAAGAACTGTACTTCTACAGCCTTTTGCCGGAAAAAGGAGAAGAGATTTGTCTCAATTGACTTAATCAAACCACACTATGTGGCTGATACTAAGCAATAGGCCACGTGGACTCCAAAGTAGCAGACGCCCTCCTCTCGCTACAATTCAAGAAGTTCAAACGGAAAGACTCATCACGTTCGAAGAGCCTCCTGTACGGAATGAAGGACTATGCAACAATGCTATGGAACTCGTTCCCCTTGAACCAGAAGTCCAACTTCAAAATCAAACTCAAAATAACACTCAAGTTGCTATAAGACCAAATACTGATGTCTTTGTCAACATGCCTCGACAAGAGCAAAGAACGATTTCAACAAATCCTGATGCAATTCCAACAACTGATCAAACTGCTTCTGGCTACTTCATAAACTTTGATACGTTTTCTTTGGATCCAAGTGAATCAGAAACGACGCCAGCCCGAAAATCACGCAAGCAGCAAGTTAAAGACTTTCTGAACTTTCTCAAGAGAACTTACCTGGTATCACAGTGGGTAGAACTATGGATAATTACTGGGGTGCTTTTCTTTCTTTTCTGGCTAGGCTTAGTAATAGTTTTTAACATGCTTATTAGTGGACAATACATTCGGCAAAACTCTGCAACCCAAAAGGTGAATATATTTTTAAAACCACATCAATCATCTCATCGACAACAAAGAGACTTGTCGTCCGTGAACATTACAGCAGTTCCTGTACCTGATGGTATAGTTTGGGACAAGGTTGATTTCGATATATTTGGCCCGACAGAAATTTTAAGAATTCCACATTTATTTAAAATATCATTGAATGAAATCATTACCTCAAGTACATTTTCCGATGATTGGGATTTTGAAACTGTAAATAATATGTTGTCTGATTTAGAAAAATCTGCTGCATTTTCTAATAGTGAAACATTGGAGAGCTCAGCAGATTATGAATCAATGTATTGTTATCAACATTGTGGTAATAATTTTTGCATAAATCTGCTAATCCTAGGAATGTGTTCGCATACCATCAGTGGGAACATTGTCCAACACCGCCAAAATACAGTTCAAAAACATTTGCACAAAAGTTTCCATATTTTTCAGGGTTTAATATGTCAGACCCAGCCTCATATTATTATAAGGTTGCACCAACATCAGCACAGAAAAATATGTTAACGAACACGAAACAGATTTACTCAGCATCCTTTATTGCCCAGTTGTCTGAACAAGGTTACGACTTATGGAAGGACACCATAGACTTAAAATCGGTCTGGGGTACTAGAGAATGGCAAGTTCAGGGAACAGAAGCTTTATTTAGAGCATGCCTTATCCCTCAACAAATCATGTTTTTGAATGAAACAGTGCAACAGACGTCTTGCCTTGGACTAGCGAGAAAAAAAGACTTGAACACACCTCGGCTGCCAACACCATCATCAACCGAGGGTAATGAAACATCACAGAAAGGGGTTATTTTAGATGACATTATACAATACAACAGATCAGATCCTGATTGGAAGAAATGGTTTATTTGGCCCACAGACACCAATGGTTATCAGAAAAGATTCATGGGTAGAACCGAAGCGTTTAGTATCCATAGGCCAGATCCACGCAATGTACAGAGACAACATCCCGGGGTAATGACACCCTACAGTGTTGGGAAGTTGTGCCTTAATTGGCTAGAAACCTCAACACTCACAGAAGTGAAACAACAATTATCCTTACTCACACAGGATATGGATCTTAGGGATTTTTTACTAGGTCCCAGGAAACCACGCCAAAAATGTTTCATATATGCTGGCATTTACGCTGCCTACAATGAAATTTTGAAAATATCACAACAAGAGGCCGCAGAAAGAATATGAGAAATAGACCGTATTAACTTAGAGAAATCTCTAGCAGTGGTAGACAATGGGTTAACAACATTGACCTCCAGGATATATTCCCTATGCAACATTGTATCTTCTGCGATAGACATACTAGAACAAGATTTGGCCATATTACAACACGGGCAATCTCAGTTACGTTCTATTATGTTATTAAGCTGGACGCTGCAATCTTTGCGTGCAGGCTATGTGCCTTGGCGTTTCATCAACAGTACGTCTCTGTTTTCTGAATACAATCTAACAGATAAACAGAGAGAAATGGCACAAAGGGGAGCTAAATATACAATGCTGCATATCGAAAAACTGGATAGATTACCGTTCACAGTGGCAGAATCACCGCACACAGAATGGCTAATACATGGCCACATAACTCTACTGGTCGCTACTTTTCAGTTTCAGTATTGCCTTGAACAAAAGCAGGCAGGCAAATATGAAAAAATGGGTAAGGAATACATTAAGGAATCTTGGGAATTACCATACAGGTTTCGATGCCGGAGTGGGGATCGAGAAGCATTTCTCAGTGGTACAAACTGTGAGAGCGCTTTAAGTGGATCGCTCATATGTCAGGACATTCTACTGCATGGGGCTTGTAATGGTTCTGTGGCAAACCTGTCCTGTCATGTGAGGGGTGCCCCAGCTGCCGTGATTACTCCAGCATTTGGGATACTTTCAAATGGGAGTTACTTGATGCTGAACAGTCAAGGCTGCTGTGGAATGCTCCCGGGCATCGCATATCTGGTAACCGTGAGCTCCAGGGTTACTTGTTCTATGCAAGTATTATTTCCACCGACACACAGTCAAGGAGGCGCCGTTATGGCCTTCACTGATTGTTTCTTTAATACGGTTTGATACTCTAGGCAGAATGAAAGCCATGTTTTCACAGAAGTCTGTGCCCTTAACCTCCGCTCAAGAGACTTTTGAACTCGAGATTGCAAGGTCTTCAGCTGAGATATAGGCGCTTATTAATACAAACTGCCCTTTCCATTTTGTAGAAATGGTAAATCGTATCTTTAACAATTCTGATACGACTGGCATTGTCCACCTATTTAAGATCATAGGTTCTGGACTTCTAAGCACCTTTCAGACAGTACTTGGAGTTATACCAAACTTCATACCCTTCGTATTCGAAAACATCTTTGGAGGTGTTCCGCTGATCCTGTTTCTAATAGCAGGTATCCTGATTGTCTTTTATCTGCTACGCAATGGACGTCCCAGTCACCAGGGAGATGGAAAAAGCGCTCCTGGAGCGGAAATACCGTGACCGAATGCTACAACATCTAGGCACGCCTTGCCTGAGAAAAGTAAGTGCATCTTGGTTTCTGTCATTTCGACCAGTCTGGATGGACTGCATCTTACCTGTCCTCCGATGCCTGTTTTGCGGAGAAGAATGCGTGTTAGACCTTTGTTTGGCACTTCCATCATGTGCGCAACCGGACGTGAATGCTCTACTGGACCCGATAACGGCCCATGTTCTGCAGTGTCCTCAGCGCATTCCAATGTTGTTGGCAGCATTCCTTGAGCCACCACAGGTTGTAACTGCACCTGTTGGTATGAACATCGGCTCCTCCACTGACACCCAGGCTGCCCCAGTACCGGCTGTGGACAGCGTAGAACATCATCTGTGCTCAATTGATGTGTTTTGCTAGGTGCTACAGGGGCCGTCTACTGCGGAAGCAAGCAACGAAAATGTTGCGTCTACCAGCCAGGACACATAAACATTTGACTCATTTTGGCTCGTCGTGTGCTAGGAAAAAATTTGCCCTTTTTAAAACAAGCTCAATTTGGAACTCAGAAACAAAATTGACATTGACATTTCTTTCATTTATTTGGGCATAAATGGCTTTCTAATGCTTATAGTGGTTCGGACTATAACTACGGACACTTTTAGAGCAATAGTTTGCAAATATGTTTTCTTTTAACATTTTTTAAGCTTTTTTGAAGTTTTTAGAAGTTTTAAACATTTTAACAAAACAAATGTTTTATGAACTTTGAGCATACCTATATCTAGTTAGGGTAGTAGTACCCTATAGGTTACATATGTCGTCCAGTCGGAAGAGGAGTGGGTGTTATATTCCATATAGGTACCTTATATAGGCGTAGGTAAACATCACAACCTTTCACCTATATTCTTCCCTACATTACATACATAACGGTTCTTAGGCACTGACCTTTTACCTAGATACAGCACTGCATTCAGAACGCGGGTTTTTCCCAGGTTCGATACTCATACATTATGCATGAGGCTTCTTGGAAGCACAGCAGGACTCACAGCAGGATGAACATCTCCTGTATAATATCTATGTTAAAGTTCAAGCCCGACGTCATCCTTTAGGCCGATACAGTAACACAGCAAGGTAGGACCCCTGGGGAGACCTATGGGTATATATGCATCATGTCTTGCTTAGAGAGGGAGAGGAGACCGTGACTTCCCGGCTGACACACTGACCAGAGACGCTGAGGTTCCTGCATGCAGACGCTCCGGCTAGCAGTGGTCTAACATCCCTCGCTGGGTGTCCAACTCGAGACCAGGACGGGGTCCCACATTCTCTAATTTTCAGGTAATGGGGTGGACTAGACCTTAGAGGGATTCTTGGCATAACACCTACACAGATGCTAGGTACATTTAGGTACATCTAGTTAGGGAGGCATCGTAGGAGTACGCACTTTCTTATCATGTGTTTTATGTACTTGTATATAGTCATGATTACTGCAAAATGGTAGAACTGTAGCATCCCTTTACTCTCGTAGTACTGCTAACCATATATCTCTGCTACTGTCTGATGGTTGTTACAGCACATCTATTTTACACGAGAATAACAACTGTTCAATAAATTAGTTATATTAATAAATTATTGAAATGCCCAGACTGTTTATTCAGTGTATCTCTGAGATGAACTAAGTAAGCACGAGTGACTGAGCAAAAAGTAGTATATTGTTTCCACGATTCTGAGGGATCAGGGTTGCCATGTTCTGAGGTTGCCAGAAACTATTCTCTCCCCGATAAGAGGAGATTCTAGTGGCACTGTGAGCTAGCTAATGCAAACGGGCTAACGTATACGGTGGGGGGCTCGGAACCAGTCTGCCACCAAACCCACAGTTTATGTTATCTGAACGCACAGATCCTGTATAGGATATATAGGAACTACACGACAGCGGGTGGCTGCAACTAGTAATATTTCCAACAGTGAGGCACTGTTTGGTAGAGACATATCTTCTAGCATCTTTAAGGTGGAGAGAGCTCACTGCTTTTGGTCCCTACATTACATCAGGGGCAGAGTCCACAACCTATCATCGTCAAACTACTAAATTACAGAGAATGAGTCCAGATTTTATGCCTCAGTAGGCTTACTCCAGATCTACAACATGCAAGCTCCACAATCGTGTTTTTATCCTGATTTCACTCCTGTGGCCAAGGGGGCAAGGTGGGCATTCATGAGGGAAAAAGATATAAGGTACTTGATGTTCTTCCTGGCTAAATTAAGAATGGAATTCAATGAGAAAACCCATTTTGTCACCCACCCAGATGCAACTCTTAAATTTAAACACCTCAGTGCTTCAGTTCTTCACCTCTGTGCCCAAGCCCCAGCCTGGGTCCTAAATATGATTGAGTACTGCTCATTATCAGGCTCTGCTATCTGCAGCCTGAAGATAATAATGTAAAATAAACAAAGCCTTCATTTAACTATAAAAGGAAAATGTGACCTTGCACTAATTTGAAAATGAACTCAATGCTGTGAGCTACTCTGAAGGTGTCTGGGAGCTACTGGTAGCTCACGATCGACTTGTTGGAGACACCTGATTTAGGCGGATTGGGTGGACCTGCCAGTGCCCTGTTGTTGGTGGACTCGGGGTTCGTCCGGGTGCCTTCATTGGCTGGGATTGGGCCCCTGCGCTGGGTGGGATCTGGGGGGATTGCTGCGGTGGCGGTCAGCCCCAGTGTTGGCTGTTTGATGTGTAATCCGCTGCTCCCATCAGGAGCATGAGGGACCTGTGCAAGGACCTGGTGCCATGAAGATTGCACCCGATTGGTCCCAACTTATGGCCGTTGGCCCTGCATATCCCCTCTAGCTTGGCAGATCCGTGGCTGAAGAGGAAGGCCTGCTGCCCAGGATGCATGTCTGATGCTTCCTCAATTGGCTCTTTGGAGCAACATCTGGGACATTACCTTGGGTTATGGCGGTGATGGTGGCAGACCCGGGGGCCCGTGGAGGGCTGTATGAGCTCTGCAGCTACACAATATTGTCTGGTCAGTGACCATTAGAGCACGGTCAGATATAGACGATGAGCTAGAGCTACCAGGTTGTTGGCTCCCTGGAGTTTCAGGGCATATTCCCGCTATTTCTTTTATATTGTGCCCTAGGTCTATGATGCATATGACTGCTTGACCCCCCCCGTGGATACTTGTTGCTGGCCGGCAGGCCTGGGGCTGGACACCTGTTGGGTGTTGGGGTGAACCTGTGGTGAGGTCATTTAAATCACAACAATCTTGCATATTTCTCATGATCTGAGCTGAAGCAGCTGCACGGCTGTGCATCTGCCACGGCGCTGCTACTTCTTCAAGGTGCCCATCATGCCTCTTTTACAGTGGCAAGAGACACGATTTGGTAATTAGCTAGTTGCTTGAGATACATAGAAACCACTGTGGGCAAAATGGATCTTAAACAAGTAAAGTTGCACTTTGATAAGAAACAGACAGCTGGCAAATGTAGAAGAGGACATTACTATCTTCCTATCTGAAATGAATGACAGCTTGCATTCCATAGATGGCTAAAATGATCTGTTGACATTGCTAATGGATTGTTTCTAAAAACGTATGGATAAACACGAGGTGAAATAAACCCAGGCAAAGATGAGGATCTTTGATATGGAGGGCACTCAAAAACAGGCTGAGGCCACCCTAACTAAAGTTACTCATGATCTGCAATTGGTAAAGGTCAAAATGAAGATTTGCAAAGACGCTCCCAAAGAAACAAAGTTTGTATTATGCGGTGTTATATTCCATATAGGTACCTTATATAGGCGTAGGTAAACATCACAACCTTTCACCTATATTCTTCCCTACATTACATACATAACGGTTCTTAGGCACTGACCTTTTACCTAGATATGACACTACATTCAGAATGCGGGTTTTTCCCTGGTTCGATACTCATACATTATGCATGAGGCTTTTTGGAAGCACAGCAGGACTCACAGCAGGATGAACATCTCCTGTATAATATCTATGTTAAAGTTCAAGCCCGACGTCATCCTTTAGGCCGACACAGTAACACAGCAAGGTAGGACCCCTGGGGAGACCTATGGGTATATATACATCATGTCTTGCTTAGAGAGGGAGAGGAGACGGTGACTTCCCGGCTGACACACTGACTAGAGACGCTGAGGTTCCTGCATGCAGACGCTCCAGCTAGCAGTGGTCTAACATCCCTCGCGGGGTGTCCAACTCGAGACCAGGACGGGGTCCCACATTCTCTAATTCTCAGGTAATGGGGTGGACTAGACCTTAGAGGGATTCTTGGCATAACACCTACACAGATGCTAGGTACATTTAGGTACATCTAGTTAGGGAGGCATTGTGGGAGTACGCACTTTCTTATCATGTGTTTTATGTACTTGTATATATTCATGATTACTGCAAAATGGTAGAACTGTGTCATCCCTTTACTTTCTTAGTACTGCTAACCATATATCTCTGCTACTGTCTGATGGTTGTTACAGCACATCTATTTTACACGAGAATAACAACTGTTCAATAAATACTTATTGAAACTGTTTATTCGGTGTATCTCTGAGACGAACTAAGTAAGCACGAGTGACTGAGCGAAAAGTAGTATATTGTTTCCACGATTCTGAGGGATCAGGGTTGTCATGTTCTGAGGTTGCCAGAAACTATTCTCTCCCCGATAAGAGGAGATTCTAGTGGCACTGTGAGCTAGCTAATGCAAACAGGCTAACGTATCCGGTGGGGGTGCTCGGAACCAGTCTGCCACCAAACCCACAGTTTATGTTATTCGAACGCGCAGATCCTGTATAGGAAATATAGGAACTACACGACATGGCGCCGCCAACGTTGGTTGGGTACTTATTTAACAGTAGAATCTGAGTAGTTCAGTCGTGCTATTCTAAGAGACCCCTACTCACAAAACACCAGAGACGTCTGGAGTGGGTGGGCACAAACTCCGCCGCAGCCGAGTAGGCAAAATCCTATTTATTAGCTGTTGGTTAATCAAGCTTGAAGGACACAGTGTTCCTAAATTGTGCAAAACACCTTATCATAGTTTCCTTGGAAAATTAGTTTGTGTTCTATACACAATGACTACCCCGGTCTTAGACCCACTACAGCAAGCACTCCCCCTCACAGACGAGGATGAAGATGCAAACGCAATAAAGATTGCACCAAAATTCAGACATACGGTCACCCTGAAACTGTTAGAAAATGGTTTATTAGCCAGGGGTGGTTTAGTAGTTTTGTGATCGAGGCACACGAATCAAACAAAACAGAGGTATTTTATTTGTGGGTTACATTCCCAGCAGCAGATGCGAGAACACAGACATTTCACTCTTACACAGAAGGAGATGCACCAGTGGAATATGGTCCGTTCGAGGACATAGAGATTCCACTCACGTACCAGGAACACTTATACTGGTTTAAAGGCGCCCTACCCCACATAAGAAGAAGAGTAAGATTAGGCCCACTCGGAGGAGAAGGGGCAACATGGCCGATATTAGTGGCCTACACGCCACATCTTGACATTGACACAATGCCACAGGCAGACTTACTCGTACAACACAAAGATTTAATTAAAATCTATAGAAACTTGACGCAATTCGTCATGAGGACTTTCACAGTCCAACCAGCAACAGTTGCAACAAATGGAACTCAATCTCAGGGTACAGCAACTAAAATCACACCACAAACATTATACGCAGTGATGGGCAAAATGCCCTCTAAATGTGAACAAATGCCATTCTGGGTAGCTCAGAAAATAACGCAGCTAGAGGCAGTATTCCCGAATACTACCCCGTATGAAAAACACAGAATGCTAACAATCTGCTTGCCCATGGGGATAACACCACAAGTAGAGGATTGTACCACTTGGGGTACAGTCTTTGCTGCCATTTATACCAGGACTCATGGTTTTCCTTCATTAGCGGTGGTACCAGACGTATTAAGACAAATACAAAACGAGTACGGAGCAGAACCTGCTCTGAACCTAGGGATGAAGTTACTAGGTAACTATGACCAGGTATCAGCCATAATACTAGCTAATATTAAAGTGGAAGCAGCTTCAGTGGCAATCCGCCAATGCCTAAGGGAGTTCAGTCCGTTAGATCAACAACACGAACTACCCAAAATAATTGAAACTGCATATGCAGAATTAGGCAGAGATAGTTTGGGTGGGAAAGCTTTAAAACCACAACTGATGGGCAGTCCTGAAAAGGACACTTCGAAGCAGACACCTGCTTCTTCTAAGAAGTGGGATAATAAAAAACAACAAAACTTTAAAGGAAACAGATCTCAATCGCAAGGTAAATCTCCTCCACAGGAGCCCTCCGAAAAGAGGTATAACCTTAGGAATAGGGATAATATTAGGAAACCTGACAGGTATCAGGATACTGATACACGTTCCTCTCGTTCCTTTCAGGGTTCATCGAAAAACTCTGAGAGGGAAGGACGGTCAGAAAGACAAGAAGAGCGTACAAAGTCCAGAGACAAGCAGCACACTCAAGATTACACTTCCAAAAAAGAAGAAAAGCCAAAGCAAAAGCCACAGTTCAAAAAGAAAAAGGTTGCAGGTCTAAAAATCAGACATGCCCAGAATTCTGAGGACTCGACTACTGAACGGGGAATGGGCTCTGACGATGCTAGACAGTGCGGCAGAAGTAACAATAGCTCGCCAGAACCTGATGGAATTTCAGTGGACTTGAATGATTATATCACAGTGGAAACACCTGATACTAGGGTGAGTGTCCCACATAAAGTATATGAAATAATGCTCCAGATGGAGGGGGACAAACGTAGGAAAGTGAGAGGTCTCTTTTGGGAGAACCTAACGTTTGGCTATGACATTTTGTTAGCTGAACAAGATTGCCACCAGCATTCGTCATGGATTGCCCTAAAGGAGAAAAGGTAATTATGCCGGCATTCTCAGACCATATTCCCAGGCACTTGCAACATACATATGCGCAGGAGTGGGCGGTAGCCCAGGCTCCGGCATTATACAAAAACCATGTTGGATGGGATTGTGATTCAACTCACCACATTATTCCTTTAAAAAATACTCCAACTGCACAGAGGCAGTATCCAATAAAGCAAGAAGCTAAAAAACAGGTCAGGTATATCTTAGATCAACTTGAATACCAAGGGGTGATTGAAACTTGCACCTCTCAAATGAACAATCCTTTGTTTCCTGTCATGAAACCTGACAATACATATCGTCTAGTTTTAGATTACAGACATTTAAACACTTGCCCTAAGACATTTGCAGTTCAAAATGCACACAGTGCCGCATTAATGAATAACATTGTGCGGAAAAAATACAAAACAACACTTGATATCTCAAATGGATTTTTCTGCCAAAATATAGCACCTGAAAGCAGGTATTTAACAGCCTTCTCAGCGCTAGGGTCCCAGCGGCAATTTCAGCGACTCCCCCAAGGGCATAAGAACAGTCCGGGGTTGTTTTCGGCCAGGGTAACAGAGTTACTTCAAAAGTTAGATGAAGAGGCATTGTCCTATGTGGATGATATTTATCTGACGGACGATGACCTAGATGAACACTTGAACAGGGTGAATACCATTATTTTGGGATTTGCATCTGAGGGCTACAAATTTAATTTAAAAAAATCTAAAATTGCCCACCTCAGTGTCCTGTTTTTAGGATACAAGCTTTCAAGTAAAGGGAAAAAGCCTGGCAGCCAATTTTGTAGAAAAATGCGCGCTGCTCCAACCTCCAAGATCATTAAAAAATCTACAATCAATACTGGGATTCCTAAATTTTGGTAGAACATACATTTTGGATTAAGCAGAAAGAGTAAAACCTTTCTACGACTTAATTAAACCTGATTTCTCAGCAAGAAATTGGAAAGAGGAACACACAGATACACTTCGTTCCTTACAAGCTGACATGATAGCTTCAAAACACTTACAGACACGTGTAAACGTACGCAACCTGGTGATCTGTATAATTGCGGGTTAATCAGGGTACACCTATCTGATATATAATGAAGGTGAAACAGTACCAATTGCATACAAATCACATTTGTACACAAATGCTGACATGCGCTTTGCATCTACAGAAAAGATTCTAACAGCGGTACAGACTGCTGTAGTAAGAGAAAGAGCACTGGATCAGGGGAAACGAATAATAGTAGTGACTCCAGTCCCAGCCTTAGAGGCTGCGACAAAGGCAAGCGTCCCTAACACTAAAGCCTTACATCCAAGATGGATACAATGGGCTAATTCTCTCACTGCAACAGATGTAGAATACAGGTACGACCCCAATTTAAAGACACAAGCATTCCTGCAATACGAACAAGAATATCCTCTACCTAATGAAATAATGCCTCTGGATCAGTATGAATATATTATTTACACTGACGGATCTGCTCACCCGGCCATAGGGAGTAAGCAACAATATAGCGCAGCATGTGCCATCGTTAAAGGTCGCATGCGGGATGGAAAGTTCCATCCGAGTTGCACTAAAACGCAATCTCTAGGATACTGCATGGCACAGTTGGCAGAATTAAAAGCACTGATACTGGCACTTGTAAATACGGATCGAGAATTCCCCACACTAACTGTGTGTGATTCCTTTTACTGTGTGCAGTCTTACAATGAATACTTGTAATACTGGGTTCAAAACGGGTTCAAAGACGCTAAAGGTGGCACAATTAAGCATAAAATGCTATGGGAACAGGTAGTGGAGTTGAAATACGAACTACCAAGGACTCACGTGATACATACACTGAGTCATCAGCGTGATGGCGTGCACGTTGAAGGGAATTCATTGGCTGATGAAGTCGCAAAGGGGGCTGTACGCACGGCTTCCGTAGCTGCAATCACTCATTCTAAAACGAGAATAGACGGTGAGGTTATGGTAGCTGTTATTGCTTCACGCAAAAACAACAGTGCAGTACCAAAAAGATTTCCACTCAAGTACTCCTACAAGTTCGATGCCAATAACATTCCATTTGCTCAGATTCCTGGAGTGGGGGATAGAGTAATACCAAACATGGATCGTAGGTTAGGTTTAATTCTAGCAGCACACAAAGGGATAGCTTCTGCACATGCAGGAGTTACGGCGACTGCTTCTTTACCGAAACAACGCTATTGGTGGCCTGGATTAACAAAGCAAACTAAAGACTATGTCTTGAAATGTGACATCTGCCAGCAGATGAAAGGTTCCGCTGTAACACGTCCTGCGCAGACACCGTTGTTAATAGCTGACAAGCCGCTAGCGTGTGTCTACCTAGACCACGGCGGCCTCTTGAAAAGAGATGGGGCTAAAAAATATATCATGGTAGCAGTGGACTCCTGCTCGAGGTTCCTATGGGTGTGGCCCCAGCGCTCGGCTGACGCTCGAACTGTTATAAAAGATTTGCGAGTCTTCATAGGGACATACGCAATTGGCACATTACATTCTGACCAGGGCCCTGCGTTTAGCTCTCTGGTTTACAAAGAAGCCATGGGAAGTTTGGGTGTAGCATTGCGGTACTCATCTCCGTACCATCCCGAGGGAAATTCGGCGGTGGAGAGAAAAACCGAGACTTAAAGCAATCTTTAACAGCTAGAGTATTAGGCACGGGCGAAAGTTGGGTAAAATATCTTTATGGAGTCCAGCGGGCTCTCAATAACATGCCAAGAAGTTCTCTAGGGGTGTCACTCCATATGAGGTCCTATTTGGGACAAGAATGTGGGTACCTGATCTTGATTGTGAAGGCGCAGTGGCGGATGAAAAACCATTTGACATCCATGATCGTTTGGTTCTTTTACAGGATCTAAATGAATCCAGGACAAAACAAAGTAACGTCCACCTGAAGCAGACCACCACTGGGGAAGTCAAATCAGTCACGGCAATGCCTGTCTGGATCCCAAAAGTTGGGGATCTTGTCAGAGAGAAAACAGCGGACAAGAAAGAATTTGGGCCATCCTACAGAAAACCTGTACCGGTCCTAGCCATTGAAGGAACAAGAACTGTACTTCTACAGCCTTTTGCCGGAAAAAAGGAGAAGAGATTTGTCTCAATTGACTTAATCAAACCACACTATGTGGCTGATACTAAGCAATAGGCCACGTGGACTCCAAAGTAGCAGACGCCCTCCTCTCGCTACAATTCAAGAAGTTCAAACGGAAAGACTCATCACGTTCGAAGAGCCTCCTGTACGGAATGAAGGACTATGCAACAATGCTATGGAACTCGTTCCCCTTGAACCAGAAGTCCAACTTCAAAATCAAACTCAAAATAACACTCAAGTTGCTATAAGACCAAATACTGATGTCTTTGTCAACATGCCTCGACAAGAGCAAAGAACGATTTCAACAAATCCTGATGCAATTCCAACAACTGATCAAACTGCTTCTGGCTACTTCATAAACTTTGATACGTTTTCTTTGGATCCAAGCGAATCAGAAACGACGCCAGCCCGAAAATCACGCAAGCAGCAAGTTAAAGACTTTCTGAACTTTCTCAAGAGAACTTACCTGGTATCACAGTGGGTAGAACTATGGATAATTACTGGGGTGCTTTTCTTTCTTTTCTGGCTAGGCTTAGTAATAGTTTTTAACATGCTTATTAGTGGACAATACATTCGGCAAAACTCTGCAACCCAAAAGGTGAATATATTTTTAAAACCACATCAATCATCTCATCGACAACAAAGAGACTTGTCGTCCGTGAACATTACAGCAGTTCCTGTACCTGATGGTATAGTTTGGGACAAGGTTGATTTCGATATATTTGGCCCGACAGAAATTTTAAGAATTCCACATTTATTTAAAATATCATTGAATGAAATCATTACCTCAAGTACATTTTCCGATGATTGGGATTTTGAAACTGTAAATAATATGTTGTCTGATTTAGAAAAATCTGCTGCATTTTCTAATAGTGAAACATTGGAGAGCTCAGCAGATTATGAATCAATGTATTGTTATCAACATTGTGGTAATAATTTTTGCATAAATCTGCTAATCCTAGGAATGTGTTTGCATACCATCAGTGGGAACATTGTCCAACACCGCCAAAAGGCAGTTCAAAAACATTTGCACAAAAGTTTCCATATTTTTCAGGGTTTAATATGTCAGACCCAGCCTCATATTATTATAAGGTTGCACCAACATCAGCACAGAAAAATATGTTAACGAACACGAAACAGATTTACTCAGCATCCTTTATTGCCCAGTTGTCTGAACAAGGTTACGACTTATGGAAGGACACCATAGACTTAAAATCGGTCTGGGGTACTAGAGAATGGCAAGTTCAGGGAACAGAAGCTTTATTTAGAGCATGCCTTATCCCTCAACAAATCATGTTTTTGAATGAAACAGTGCAACAGACGTCTTGCCTTGGACTAGCGAGAAAAAAGACTTGAACACACCTCGGCTGCCAACACCATCATCAACCGAGGGTAATGAAACATCACAGAAAGGGGTTATTTTAGATGACATTATACAATACAACAGATCAGATCCTGATTGGAAGAAATGGTTTATTTGGCCCACAGACACCAATGGTTATCAGAAAAGATTCATGGGTAGAACCGAAGCGTTTAGTATCCATAGGCCAGATCCACGCAATGTACAGAGACAACATCCCGGGGTAATGACACCCTACAGTGTTGGGAAGTTGTGCCTTAATTGGCTAGAAACCTCAACACTCACAGAAGTGAAACAACAATTATCCTTACTCACACAGGATATGGATCTTAGGGATTTTTTACTAGGTCCCAGGAAACCACGCCAAAAATGTTTCATATATGCTGGCATTTACGCTGCCTACAATGAAATTTTGAAAATATCACAACAAGAGGCCGCAGAAAGAATATGAGAAATAGACCGTATTAACTTAGAGAAATCTCTAGCAGTGGTAGACAATGGGTTAACAACATTGACCTCCAGGATATATTCCCTATGCAACATTGTATCTTCTGCGATAGACATACTAGAACAAGATTTGGCCATATTACAACACGGGCAATCTCAGTTACGTTCTATTATGTTATTAAGCTGGACGCTGCAATCTTTGCGTGCAGGCTATGTGCCTTGGCGTTTCATCAACAGTACGTCTCTGTTTTCTGAATACAATCTAACAGATAAACAGAGAGAAATGGCACAAAGGGGAGCTAAATATACAATGCTGCATATCGAAAAACTGGATAGATTACCGTTCACAGTGGCAGAATCACCGCACACAGAATGGCTAATACATGGCCACATAACTCTACTGGTCGCTACTTTTCAGTTTCAGTATTGCCTTGAACAAAAGCAGGCAGGCAAATATGAAAAAATGGGTAAGGAATACATTAAGGAATCTTGGGAATTACCATACAGGTTTCGATGCCGGAGTGGGGATCGAGAAGCATTTCTCAGTGGTACAAACTGTGAGAGCGCTTTAAGTGGATCGCTCATATGTCAGGACATTCTACTGCATGGGGCTTGTAATGGTTCTGTGGCAAACCTGTCCTGTCATGTGAGGGGTGCCCCAGCTGCCGTGATTACTCCAGCATTTGGGATACTTTCAAATGGGAGTTACTTGATGCTGAACAGTCAAGGCTGCTGTGGAATGCTCCCGGGCATCGCATATCTGGTAACCGTGAGCTCCAGGGTTACTTGTTCTATGCAAGTATTATTTCCACCGACACACAGTCAAGGAGGCGCCGTTATGGCCTTCACTGATTGTTTCTTTAATACGGTTTGATACTCTAGGCAGAATGAAAGCCATGTTTTCACAGAAGTCTGTGCCCTTAACCTCCGCTCAAGAGACTTTTGAACTCGAGATTGCAAGGTCTTCAGCTGAGATACAGGCGCTTATTAATACAAACTGCCCTTTCCATTTTGTAGAAATGGTAAATTGTATCTTTAACATGTCTGATACGACTGGCATTGTCCACCTATTTAAGATCATAGGTTCTGGACTTCTAAGCACCTTTCAGACAGTACTTGGAGTTATACCAAACTTCATACCCTCCGTATTCGAAAACATCTTTGGAGGTGTTCCGCTGATCCTGTTTCTAATAGCAGGTATCCTGATTGTCTTTTATCTGCTACGCAATGGACGTCCCAGTCACCAGGGAGATGGAAAAAGCGCTCCTGGAGCGGAAATACCGTGACCGAATGCTACAACATCTAGGCATGCCTTGCCTGAGAGAAGTAAGTGCATCTTGGTTTCTGTCATTTCGACCAGTCTGGATGGACTGCATCTTACCTGTCCTCCGATGCCTGTTTTGCGGAGAAGAATGCGTGTTAGACCTTTGTTTGGCACTTCCATCATGTGCGCAACCGGACGTGAATGCTCTACTGGACCCGATAACGGCCCATGTTCTGCAGTGTCCTCAGCGCATTCCAATGTTGTTGGCAGCATTCCTTGAGCCACCACAGGTTGTAACTGGACCTGTTGGTATGAACATCGGCTCCTCCACTGACACCCAGGCTGCCCCAGCACCGGCTGTGGACAGCGTAGAACATCATCTGTGCTCAATTGATGTGTTTTGCTAGGTGCTACAGGGGCCGTCTACTGCGGAAGCAAGCAACGAAAATGTTGCGTCTACCAGCCAGGACACATAAACATTTGACTCATTTTGGCTCGTCGTGTGCTAGGAAAAAATTTGCCCTTTTTAAAACAAGCTCAATTTGGAACTCAGAAACAAAATTGACATTGACATTTCTTTCATTTATTTGGGCATAAATGGCTTTCTAATGCTTATAGTGGTTCGGACTATAACTACGGACACTTTTAGAGCAATAGTTTGCAAATATTTTTTCTTTTAACATTTTTTAAGCTTTTTTGAAGTTTTTAGAAGTTTTAAACATTTTAACTAAACAAATGTTTTATGAACTTTGAGCATACCTATATCTAGTTAGGGTAGTAGTACCCTATAGGTTACATATGTCGTCCAGTCGGAAGAGGAGTGGGTGTTATATTCCATATAGGTACCTTATATAGGCGTAGGTAAACATCACAACCTTTCACCTATATTCTTCCCTACATTACATACATAACGGTTCTTAGGCACTGACCTTTTACCTAGATACAGCACTGCATTCAGAACGCGGGTTTTTCCCTGGTTCGATACTCATACATTATGCATGAGGCTTCTTGGAAGCACAGCAGGACTCACAGCAGGATGAACATCTCCTGTATAATATCTATGTTAAAGTTCAAGACCGACGTCATCCTTTAGGCCGATACAGTAACACAGCAAGGTAGGACCCCTGGGGAGACCTATGGGTATATATGCATCATGTCTTGCTTAGAGAGGGAGAGGAGACCGTGACTTCCCGGCTGACACACTGACCAGAGACGCTGAGGTTCCTGCATGCAGACGCTCCGGCTAGCAGTGGTCTAACATCCCTCGCTGGGTGTCCAACTCGAGACCAGGACGGGGTCCCACATTCTCTAATTTTCAGGTAATGGGGTGGACTAGACCTTAGAGGGATTCTTGGCATAACACCTACACAGATGCTAGGTACATTTAGGTACATCTAGTTAGGGAGGCATCGTAGGAGTACGCACTTTCTTATCATGTGTTTTATGTACTTGTATATAGTCATGATTACTGCAAAATGGTAGAACTGTAGCATCCCTTTACTCTCGTAGTACTGCTAACCATATATTTCTGCTACTGTCTGATGGTTGTTACAGCACATCTATTTTACACGAGAATAACAACTGTTCAATAAATTAGTTATATTAATAAATTATTGAAATGCCCAGACTGTTTATTCAGTGTATCTCTGAGATGAACTAAGTAAGCACGAGTGACTGAGCAAAAAGTAGTATATTGTTTCCACGATTCTGAGGGATCAGGGTTGTCATGTTCTGAGGTTGCCAGAAACTATTCTCTCCCCGATAAGAGGAGATTCTAGTGGCACTGTGAGCTAGCTAATGCAAACGGGCTAACGTATACGGTGGGGGGCTCGGAACCAGTCTGCCACCAAACCCACAGTTTATGTTATCTGAACGCACAGATCCTGTATAGGATATATAGGAACTACACGACAGCGGGTGGCTGCAACTAGTAATATTTCCAACAGTGAGGCACTGTTTGGTAGAGACATATCTTCTAGCATCTTTAAGGTGGAGAGAGCTCACTGCTTTTTGGTCCCTACATTACATCAGGGGCAGAGTCCACAACCTATCATCGTCAAACTACTAAATTACAGAGAATGAGTCCAGATTTTATGCCTCAGTAGGCTTACTCCAGATCTACAACATGCAAGCTCCACAATCGTGTTTTTATCCTGATTTCACTCCTGTGGCCAAGGGGGCAAGGTGGGCATTCATGAGGGAAAAAGATATAAGGTACTTGATGTTCTTCCTGGCTAAATTAAGAATGGAATTCAATGAGAAAACCCATTTTGTCACCCACCCAGATGCAACTCTTAAATTTAGTAACACACTTGGGGAGTCATGCGGGGACCGGGACGAAGTCCAGCAGTCCCACATCTTCCGTTGGAAGCAGATGCTGTGAAGCTTCAAGTCTTAGCAATAATAATTGAAGGTTGACTTGTCTCGCTTATTGATTTGAGGCCTGGGTAATGACTTATTAGACTCGAATAGAGTTAATAATGCTAACGCTGCCCTTTATTTCAGCTACTACTACGTTATACTGGGTCATCCATCAATGAGAGCTCAGATTATTATTAATAATCTCCTCATGCATGTTGTCACTTGTAGCTGCATTTTTTGCTCCTCTTGTGCCTATTAAGACTGCTTCTAGCAGCCTTAGGGCCTGATTGCGAGTTTGGCGGTGACTCCAAACTAGTACTAAGACCGCCTGCCATATTCCATGTGGAATACAGGTCGGGCGGACCTGCGGCGGCTGGCCCAAGGCAGTGCCTTTCAATGGCTTGTATGTGAGCCTATGGGACCAATTACGATGTCGGTCGTAAAGCCTCCGACCTTAGGTCAGAGGCTTTATGACCAACATTGTCGGTTTCAATTCTGACTGGCTGATTACGATACAGCCGGTCGGAATTGAAACCGGCCGGTCATTCTGGCTGTCTTCCGATGGGCTAGTTGGAAATTACCCTTAATCCATATGGGCGGCAGTTTACGCCATCCGGATTATGATGCACGGTTTACTGCAGGGTTTCCATACCGGCCTTTCCGATGGTGCCCCCCCTGTTAATCCCTACACCTTGTGGCAGGCACCTTGAGCTGCCTAACATGGGGTGCAGGGATTAACACAATCTTCCATTTCTTACAGCCATAACACAAGCTCCCATAGAGAAATGGGAGAATGTAACCTCAATATTTGCCATGGGGAGGACCATCATAATTAGACGGCCGGTACCGCCGACCGGAGGTCTGTCAGTCCCATTTCCGCCACGGTGTCGGTTGGAGGAAACTCCGACCGACATTGTAATGGGCCCCTTAGAAAGGCAGGGTTGTGAGACCGCCACAGCGTGTTCCTGCATGACATGGACTGTTAAGTCCATGCCGTGCGGGATCTGGGGGTGCATGCATACAGGGGGGCACATGATGTGTCCCACTGCATGCATCCCTTGGCCCTGTAGGGCCCCTTTAGTTTCTTCACCGCCACACATTTCATGACAGGCTCACCGCCATGAAAACTGTGGCAGTTCAGGAAACTCCGAATATGCTTGGCGGTGCCACAGCGACACCACCAGCATATTGCAGGCCTCAGACTGCTGCACCACTGTCGAGGAATCGCAGATCCCTGGTGGTAGCAGCGGTCATCTAGTAGTCTGACCGCCAAACTCGTAATAGGGCGGACGGACGGACCTCTGGAGCGGCGGTGCCCGCACCGCTACCTTGGCTAGGGCGGCCAATTGGATCATCGTACTCATAATCAGGCCCCTACTGTTTATGTATTGTTGCTAATTATGTTTTTGGTTTTGATGGTGTTTTTTCTTCATGTACATCAGTTGTAATGGTCTAAGTTCCCTTTTTTTCCATAGGATACTCTTTGACTGAGCAGTTACAGTAGCAATCTGGCAGACTCGGGTACCACTATATGTACATTCTTGACGTGAGGTTTCTCACCTGTGCTGGTCTGCGCTTGACAGAGCTCACATGCATGGATCACACACAGAACATTACTGTTTGATCATGTAGTTGTTTTCTTCTTTTGTTAATGTGTATTTGGAGATTCACTGACATTTGGGATTGGTGTGGGTGGCTGTAAGGGGTTTCCGGTAAGTATAGTGCTGAGCTGCGTGACCCAGTGTTTCTCTCTGAAGTAAAGGCAGTCACTCTAGAATATTTCCCATTAAATTAGCATTGTGTGCTGGAGGTTGAAACCCTGGGGGAAGCCTTTAAAGTTTATATATGTGGGATTAATACATCTAAAGAAGTATGCGTCCTTAAATCTCTACGCAGCTCTTCGGATCGTCTGGAAGCTAAACTAAAAAAATTAGAAACTGAATATGCCACCACAAAACAAAAACATATACTGCTTAAATACCAGGAGACTCTGCATAAGTTTGAAGAGGTGGTTGTCCGTGAGACTCTCAATTTTGGAAAGTATGTACTTGCACGTAAATTTGGGAAGGGTGACAGACCCGGGAAAACACTAGCATGGATAATTAAGATCTCGACCTCCAGCACCCAAAGCCCATGTATTAGAACAGATGGTAGCACTGTCTCCTCTGGTTCATTGAACATTGTTGAAGCCTTTATGCAATATTATAGTGAACTTTATTCAGCTAGGACCCAAAAGCTACCAAATGAAATTGTGGAATATCTAGACAATGTGGATCTAGCAAGGGTCAAAAGGGAGGACAGAGAATTGCTTAAAGCCCCATTAATGTTGCAGGACATAAAGATTGCAATCAAACGTCTAGTTAGTGGCAATGCATCCTGTGGGAATGGTCTTCCCATTGAGTTTTATTAAGAATTCATTGATGTTTATAACACAGCTCTTGAGAATAGTTACCTCCCTTCTACATTGATGGAAGCCACGATAACTGTGCTGCTGAAACCTGGTAGAGATTTGTCCCTATGTGCCTCCTGTAGGCCATTATCTTTGCTAAATATGGATAACAAAATACTTGCCAAAATCTTGGCTCAGAAGCTACAACTGTTGATGCAGTTTTTTAATGTTACCAGACCAGTCTGGATTTATACTACAATTACCAACTAGGTCCTTGCTCCTAGATTGCTGAAAAGGCATGTGATGCACTGAATTGTAATTTCTGTACAAGGTACTTCGACCGCTGGGACTGGGTGCCTATTTCCCAAAACTTATTGCTCTGTTATACACTAACCCAGTTACCAGAGTAAAAATCAATAGGCATTATTCAGGGCCGATGGCGATCGCTTGTCATCCCTGAATTTGAGTTAACGGTCTATCCACTGGCTTACTTCCTACAGGAATTTCACTCCCGTCATGGGCTGCGGACTGGCAGCAAACAATTGATACTCTCCCTTTATGCGGATGATGTCATCCTGTATGTTCAATGACCGGAGGAGAATTTGTCTTCCCTAATTAGGGACATGGTAAAATTTGGTGGCTAGTCTGGGCTTTTATATAAATTGTAATAAATCTAAATTGCTTCTTTTGCACTGCTGTGTAGATTCCGTAAAATATTTAGGCATTTATGTAATACGGGACACATCACAAATGAAACGCCATGGTTTCGGATTCATGGATCATTTCAAAACTCGAATTGAAAGATGGCTACAACTGCCTCTCTCAATGTGCAGATGTGTCTCTCTTATCAAGATGATCATCTTACCTAAATTTATATATTTCTTTGTAAATATTCGAGTATGCCTACCATTGGAATTCTTCCGTCAGCTATGACAATTGCTTCTATGGCTGAATTGGGGAGGCGGACAGCCGTGTCAATGGTCAGTCCTAACTAGATCCATTAAAGATGGGGGTAGGTCAGTACCAGATCTCTATATGTATTATTTAGTAGTACAGGCACACTATATTAAATATTGGTGTTCACTGATTGGCACCAATCTTGTATGCCCAGATGGAACAAACACTGACACGCCCTGCTTCATCCCTGACCCACTTGTGTCGGCAACCCTCATCTCTGAGAGACGATGATGATGGCATTGGCATGATATGCAGAGCCTGGTGGTAACTGACAACATATTTTAACTATGATATGCCATACTCCCTGTTTCTACCTGCTATTCATAATCCGTTGCTTCTTTCAATGCAAGATGCTGTCACTGGGAAAATATTGAATGCCGTAGAAGTGGAGATGTTTGGATATCTATTTCCTTACTGAACTTTTTCTTTCCCTCCGAGCTTACAAAACAATAGGTGTTGGTATGTTCCTTGCTATAGTATCCTAAATTGTGTTTGGTAACCATGGCTGCAATTTCAAGCTTTCCCTAAACCCCCTAGAGACCTGTTGATCTTCACCAAGAATATACAGCGCACAGACACTGGTAAGTCTATCTCTTTCCTATACTTGGAGGTTGTGCCTGGGCTAACGTATCCTCTGTTAAAAGTCAGATAAGAATAGGAAGGGGAGAGTGGGTGTCAGATCACTGATAAAACCTGGTTTTCGTGCTGTGCTCCAGTAAGACAAGTCCCATTCATTATAAGCACAAACTAATACAATTTAGGTTTTTGCACTGCTACTATTACACTCCAGAGAGAATGGCTAAATTAATTTCGATTACTAATGTTGAGTGTAAAACATGTTGGGTGGTGAATGTTGATTTTCTGCACAATGCATGGTTGTCCCAAAGTGCACAACTGCTGGAGATATGTATTTACAACTCTACACACAATGATAAATCATCCTCTTGCCTTAGATCCAGAAATGGCATTGCTAGGGGCCACAGTTGATGTCCAAAAAAGGTTAGATGCTTTGTCACCATAGCCTTGCTTCTTGCCAAACGAAGTGTGGCAGTGCTGGGATGTGTAAAATGGGACCGAAAATTGCAAAGTGGCTCCAAGATATGCTTTACTGCAGAGACCAGCTAGGAATATCTGCTCAGGGCTTCCACCCTAAACCACGTCCCAGGGACATCTGGGATCCTCTTCTCTCCCATCTGTTAGTACAAGATTCCCCACTGCAAATGTGAAAAAGTGCATGTAACACTTTTTTTCAGTATTATGCATGTTGCATGGTACTAATCATAGCGCTATCACCCATTGTTTATGGGATTGATGTACCATGTTTGAACGCCTGCAGTATATCAATGTATGAATATTTCAATATGTTTCTAGCTAAATGTACCTTTGGTGTCACGAATAATGCTGCACTTTGTAGAATAACTAATAAAAACCTTTAAAATAATCTTTGTGACTCCATGATGTTTTAACGTTTGATGAATTGGTTGTTTCCATAACTAGGTTTATCTTTATATTTTTATTTTTAAAACCGGATAACGAAATAATTGTTTGATTGACAGTGGTTATGCCAGAAGAGTTCATCTCATCAAAGAATTCTTAGCGAGTCTTGGAAGCGGGATCACTCTTTCTGTTCCTAAGCACATATATTTTATTTCTCTGGTTGGATATGCCTGGTTTGTGTTTATTTTATGAACTGTAACTGCAAGGCATTTTTCCTATCCAAGAGGGAGGGTTCAAGGATAGTTGAACTTTAACTAATGCAAGTCATATGCCTATTTGTTCTTGTAGGTACAGTAGCTTCTTCTTGCTTTGATAATAATTTTCACAGTGTGCAATCCCTGGACGTTCTTTAGATTGGACTACTTTTATTACCCAGCCTGGCATGGAACCTCTGTCAACTGGCTTCAAAATGTAAAGCTTAACACTTGAAGCGTGACCTGGCATAGCTCCAATCGGTGCTTTCCCACCATCTAGGGTTATGTAGGCTGCAAAACAGACCTACAGTAAAACAACATCTGCAAACTGCCATCCCATACAGCTACACCTTAAACCATTTGTAAGGATGCATTTCCCGGCAGATCCTGAGGCATAGGATGTAAACAATATGTCACTTACATGTTAGTTACGCCATGCAAGCTCTAGCAGTTTTCGAAGGTACAAGAGAACCCTGTTCAGCTCTAACTAAGATCCCGAGTGTTGCCAAAATAACAGGTCTAGCTTGACAGGCAGATGCTTCTCGTAATTATGGTCCAGCATATTATGTTGACTTTTCCTGAAAAATTAGAGGAAACTACCTTTTCAGTCGTGGAGTCCTTTTTGAGTAAATTCGCAATTTAGCAAAGGAAATTCAATCAAGGGGTGCCCACGTTTGAGCTCACAGAGCATATAATCATTAAAAATGTATTTTTTTCACAAAATAAAGGAGTTTTCATATTGATATAATAAGCCTATTTATAATATATAAGCCTATTTATAATCGAGTTAATCGCTGCAATATTGATTCATACTGCATTGTCATTGCAGTACATGGAGAGAAATTCTTGCATAATTGGAGAGGTTCACCGTGTTTATTGTCCATTGCTGTAGGACTTTTCAGCACTGCATGCAAAAAATGTGCTAAAAGAAAAAAGCACTACCACTCTTTTTAGAATATGGGAATGCTTATCCATGGCCCATTTCACCAATAGACTAAGGGGCCGATTACGATCTTGTTAGGAAAGCATTCCCACCGAATCGGGTTGGGAATGCTTTCCATACGAATCGCACTCCGGGGGTCCCACCGATCGAGAACGATGTGTCCGTATGTGTACGGACTCGGTTCGGTTGGACTCCCATTGAATTCAATAGGAGCCTGTGTACCCAACGTGAACACAGGCTCCCATCGAAAAAAGGGCTGGGTGGGGAAAATCGTGCACCCTGTGGCAGACACCCCATAGTGCCCGCCACACTGTGCATGCATGGAAAGGGGAGACCCATGGGTAACCCCCTGCGACCGAATCGGAGGGCCCCGGGTGAAGGGGGCCTGCTACGGCCCCCGAGGTCCGATTGCCATGGCCGTTTCGTCTTGGCAAAACCGAGTAGGTACCGCTGTCAGAAACGGTCATTGTTGTGAGAAGTTGGCCTGGTATATGCTGTCCACTAGTTGAAGGGGGCACCTTGCACCAGTCCAAACGACCCTTATGATGTATGAGGTCAAAGATAACCTTCCTAGTGGTAGGTGTGGAGAGCAGCCTTCAGGCTTAATCTTGAAGGAATGTAAAGCAACTTGTTTTACCAGCATATCACCTCCTATATTGACTAATGAAAGGAGTACCACACAGTAGTTATATAAAAATATATATTTATTAATATAACACTCTCTAGTATCCTCTACACGAGGATATAACACAAAGCACACAATATGAGATCAATAGAACAATTGTAAGTAGCACAATACACAGTGGAGCCGGGTGCATAGGTCTGGAGTGGTGTCGGAAACCGCTGTCGTTCTCAATGGAGGGCTGTGAAGAAGAACTGCTGCCATGAAGGTGAAAAGAGCCTGGATTCTGGAAGGAAGGAACCCAAAAGCAGAGGGGACAGAGTCTGGGTCGCTTCAGAGTGACCAGGGACTCGGTAGACGAATGCCCACTGATGTCGGTGCTTCAGGTGTGAAGAAGGGATGCTTGACTCTGCAGCCACGAGAACCAGGAGATGTTGAGGACGACCAGGAGCCGAAGGTGAGCTGTCCCACGAAGGATGTCGAGTGCTGAGGGGTGGGTGTCCGGCTGGAGCACCAACAAGCCTTGGCAAAAGCAACCCACGCAGGAAGGTCAAGCAGGTTACGGTGTGGACCAGCAAGGTCCAGGGGACTCACCAAGCAATGGGGAGTCAGGGCACGTCTGGAGCAACCAGGCAAGCCCAACAGAAATCAAGATGACCCTCAGGGGGACCCACAGGCCAAAGGAGCAGGAGTCGTGAGGGGACCTCAAGCAAGATTGCAAAGTTCCAGTCCACGGAGCTCTCGGTGTGAGGAGGCCAGAGTTCTTTGGTGCAAATACTTCTCAGGGTCAGGTCTACATGGAGTCCAATGCACAAGCTCGGGAATTGCCAACGAGCATATGCAAATGCAAATGGATGCGGTGCACAGGGGTTCAGGTTATGCAGTCCCCACGAGGGATACTGGCCTCAAACTTGCTGAGAGAGCAGATCGACCTCAGTGACGTTCAGAAACCCACCTCCTGTGTTGCTGAAATCTTCGGAGTCCGCAGGAGCTTGGGAGTAGCAGACTGGTCAGTTGCGTTAAGGTGACTGCAAATGCAGGGGAGTGACTCCTTCACTCCAAGGGAGATTTTTCAGTTGTCCTTAGTGCACCACAGGTCCTGCACAGAGCCTGTATGTAGCAAGTGCACAGACAAAGCTTTGGATGGCGAGGGAGACGAAGTCGGGCCCAGTCGAAGTCCAGAGTGTCCAGACGGTCGAAGGTCAGTGGTTTCTTCTTGAAAAATCTTGTCCACATAAAATCTAAAGTCTTACAGCCAGGTAAGCCCTTTTGTACCCACTGGAAGGGGTTAGACAGATTCGGGGGACCCTCCTAGGGGAGAGTCAGGACAGAGGGGTGGTTACACCCATGTCCTTTGTCCAGTTTCGTGCCAGAGCAGGAGCCAATGGCTCCCAGAACTGGTTTGAGCTGGACTTTGCACAGGGACACCGAATGTGCCCCCAGTGCAGACTTTCAGGCACTCTCAGAGTGCACCCACCCAGCCCCAATACACTAAATCCTGTCTGGGAGGTGGTCACACTTCCCTGTGACAGGATGCCTATTGTGCTGCCTTCCTCTGCTCAAGCTTGGCTCAGCAGCAGGAGGGCAGAAATGTGTCTCTGGTTGGCAGCATCCATTTTGTGCTGTCCGGGTCGAGAAGGCTGGCACTGGATAGACCAGTGACCCCACGAAGCTTGCTTCTGAAGGGTGGAATAATACCTCCCACACCGGTTACCGGTGTGGAGGTATGATTCCAAGGTGTTTGATACCAAACACGATATGTTTCTATGCAGCCGTTTTTGAGATAGCATTTACCGCGAGGATATAATGCACCTCTATCTATATGTCACAGACAACCCGGGAGAATGGTCTCCGAAGGCTGCAGAGGGGCTCTGCTCATGCAGGGGCACCCTCTCACACAAAACTCAGCACCCTGCCTTCAGGATTGATAAGGCCGGCTATAGAGGTGACTTGTAAGTTTTAAGTGTATGACCAATAGATATAGTGAACCTATATCTAAGTGGTGCAAGCACCAGCTTACACAGGTTGCAGTAGCAGACCTGTAGTTCCATTTTGCATGGCCTCTCATGGGTGGCATAATACATGCTTCAGCCCATGGGAGGCCTCTGGGGTACCTATGCCCTTGGTACATGTGTACCATATACTAGGGACTTATAAGGGTACCCCATTATCCAATCTGGAGTATACCAAAGTACATGTATGTCAGTTTAGAGGAGAAAGCAGATAGACTGGGGTCCTGATTAGCAGGATTCCAGTCAGACTAGTCAAAAACAGTGCAACATCAAACAAAAAGTGGGGGTAACCATAAGAAGCAGATCCTACTTTCCTACACAACCCCCCCAAACGAAAGGACATGAGACTAACCTTGACCAGTTGAGTCTTCATTTTCTAAGTGGAAATATCTGGAGAGTCCATCTGCATTGGCATGGTTACTTCCAGGTCTATGTTCCACTGTATAGTCCATCCCCTGTAGGGAAATGGACCACATCAAAAGTTTGGGGTTTTCACCCTTCATCTGTTTTAGCCATAAGAGGGGCTTATGGTCTGTCTGAACAATGAAGTGAGTGCCAAACAAGTATGGCCTCAGCTTCTTCAGAGCCCAAACCACAGCAAAGGCTTCCCTCTCAATAGCTGACCAACGTTTCTCTCTGGGGGTCAGCCTTCTGCTTATAAAAGCTACTGGCTGATACTGACCCTCCTCATTCAGTTGTGATAACACAGCCCCTACCCCCAACTCAGATGCATCAGTTTGAACAATTAATTGTTTGGAATAGTCAGGACTTTGCAGAATGGGAGCAGTGCACATGGCCTGCTTCAGGTCATCAAATGCCTTCTGACAGCTAACTGTCCACTGAACTTTCTTAGGCATTCTTTTAGAGGTCAGATCATTCAAGGGGGTCACTATAGATCCATATCCCTTGACAAACCTCCTGTAATACCCAGTCAGGCCCAAGAAAGCTCTGACCTGAGTCTGGGTAGTTGGAGCAACCCAGTCCATGATGGCTCTGCAATGGTTGAACCTGGCCTCCACCCACAAGGTAGCCCAGGTACACAACCTTACTCTGCCCTATCTGGCATTTGGTGGCCTTGATAGTGAGGCCTGCTTTTTGCAGGGCCTCCAGAACATTTCTTAGGTGGACCAGGTGATCCTCCCAGGTGGAACTAAAGACAGTAATATCATCTAGATAAGCTGCACTTTAGTCTTTCAGGCCTGTGAGAACTTTATTCACCAGCCTTTGAAATGTGGCAGGTGCATTCTTCAAGCCAAAGGGCATCACAATAAATTGATAATGCCCACTTGGGGTTGAAAATGCTGTTTTTGGTTTTGCATCCTCAGCTAGTCTGATTTGCCAATAACCAGCAGTGAGGTCAAATGTACTCAAGAACTTGGCTGAGGCCAAGGTATAAATAAGTTAATCTGCCCTAGGAATAGGGTGAGCATCAGTCCTAGTGACTGCATTGAGCTCCCTGTAGTCTACACAAAACCTAATTTCTCTTTTACCACCCTGGGTATGAGGCTTGGGTACCGGGACTACTGGACTAGCCCAAGGGCTATCTGAGAGTTCAATGACTCCCAATTCCAGCATCTTTGGACCTCAGTCCTGATGCAGTCCCTGACATGGTCAGGTTGCCTGTAAATCTTATTTTTAACAGGCAGACTTTCACCTGTGTCCACTTCATGGGTACACCAAGTGGTCTGACTAGGAGTAAGGGAAAACATATGTCTGTACTGATTGAGGACCTTCCTGCAATCAGTCTGTTGCTGATCAGTGAGGCTGCCTGCCAAGGCTACACCATCAACTGAGCCATCATCAGGGTTCTGTGAGAGGAGGTCAGGGAGTGGGTCACTCTCTTCCTCCTGTCCCTCATCAGTAGCCATGAGCAAGCCCATGTCTGCCCTGTCAACATATGGCTTGAGCCAATTCACATGGAGTACCCTGTGGGGGCTCCTGGGAGTTCCAAGGTCCACCAGGTAGGTGACCTCTCCCTTTTGCTCAAGAATGGTATGGGGTCCACTCCATTTGTCCTGGAGAGCTGCTGGGGCCACAGGCTCCAACACCCATACCTTCTGTCCTGGCTGGTAGACAATCAGCACAGCCTTTTGGTCATGCCAAGCTTTCTGTAATTCTTGGCTAACCTCAAGGTTTTTACTTGCCTTCTTCATATACTCAGCCATCCTGGAGCGGAGACCAAGTACATAGTCCACTATGCAGACCCCCCAGGATATTGCGGCATGGATTAGCAAATTTAGCGGCACAAATATGGAAATTTAGCGGCACAAATATGGAAATTTAGCGGCATTTTTGCGGCACTTTATTTAACTCATAATCATTCATTTTCAGCCTGAAATCAATGGAAACTGTTTTAGCAGAGTATTCCACTTTGCAATAGGCATGTTTAAAGTGTCTGCAGCTCTACGGAAGCACAGCTCCATGTCCTAACCTCATGGGAGGGTGCTGTATTTCTCCATGAATGCACCCCTGTCGGGGCACCACTGCCTCCCGGATCCGTGAGGCAGGACACCTCTTCCTCAGGCACCCTAGGGCACAGGATAGTAGTGGCTGATCCAAATAAGTGAGACAGACTGCATAGGGAGGTCACCTCCTGCTTACTCACTGTTCGGACATGAGCAATCAGATATGGTAGAAAAAGGTAAGGAGTGAACCCATCTACTATTTGATGAATTGTGTCCAGAGTTTCATGGACCTCCAGTTGTATAAGATTAAATACATAACCTTGAATTATAGATGTGATCAGATCCTCTCTTATGTTTCGAAAGCTGGTTTCAGTTCCCCCTTGAAGGTGGAGACGTAATCATTAGCTCATCAAGATTCCATTTGGTTGCAGGCAGGATGAGTTTTGTGATGGGAGTAAAACATGTAAGGATTCTGCCATGCATGGGGTGTTTCCCAGGAGTCAGACTCACCCATTACCTCCTCGATAACATCTTACCCAATCCTTCCCTCAGTAACATCTTACCCAGTACCTCCTCAGTAACATCTTACCCACTACACCCCTCAGTAATATCTTACCCAATACCCCCTCAGTAATATCTTATCCAATACCTATCTCAGTAACATGTTTCCCAATACCTATTTCAGTAACATCTACCCAAAACCCCTCTGTAACATCTTACCCAATACCCCCTAAAGAACATCTTACCCCATACCTCTCTCAGAAACATCTTTCCCAGTACCTATCTCAGTAACATCGACACAATAACCCCCTCAGTGACATCTTATCAAGTACCTCTTTCTGTAACACCTCACCCAATAATAATAACAAACTTATAAAGCGCATGGTTACACTAACCAGTGTGTCCCCGCGCTGCGGCACAGTTCAGATCGCGGGCAGAGGAAACAAGAGGTTAACCCAGAGAACTCAGAGAAGGAAAAAGCCAGGTTTTGAGTTTTTTACGAAAGAGTGTCTCCACAGACTCCAGCCGGAGCCCCGGGGGGAGTTTATTCCAATGTTTGGCAGCCAGAAAACAAAAAGAGCGGCCACCCATCCTCGCTCTCCTGATATTCGGAATGCTGACCTGCCCTGTCCCGCTAGATATCAAGTAGCGGGTCGGAGAGTATGGGGTGAGGAAGTCGTGCAGGTAAGTGGGGCCTTTTCTCTGTAAAATGCGATGGCTCACACACATAGCCTTGAACAGGATTCGTTCCCTTACCGGGAGCCAGTGAAGGGAAGCCAGGGCCTTATTGGAAGAGGCTCTCCTGGGTAACATTAAAACGAGACGAGCTGCAGCATTCTGAATGCGCTGGAGTCTCTGCACACACTTGGAGCTAGCTCCGAATACAGGATGTTCCCATAATCCAAGCGTGACGTCACCAGAGCATGGACCATAGTTTTCCTTGCTGAAATTGGCAGTACATCCAAGGTCTTCCAAAGACCTCTCATAACCCCAAAACATTTCCCCGCCACGCACCTTATGTGATTATCAAAGGAAAGCTTGGAGTCCAGCCACACCCCAAGATTCTTTACCTGATCACAGGGGGGCGGGGTAGGTCCCAGTGTCTGCGGCCATCACGCTGACGACCAGATAGTGGGAGCTTTACCTATCACAAGAACTTCAGTTTTGTTACCATTAAGCTTAAGGCAGTTGTCAGCCATCCAAGACGCCAGTTCTTGAAGACATGTCGAGAAATTGATGGCTGCCTTCTCATGTTCTTGTGTTAGGGACACCACCAATTGTGTATCGTCAGCGTAGGACACAACACTAACCCCAAATTTTTCAATAATCTCTGCCAGAGGGGCAATGTAGAGATTAAAGAGGGTGGGGCTAAGGGTGGAGCCCTGTGGGACCCCTTGGTTCAGCTTGATACTTTTAGAGTAGTAAGGTTCCTGCGACACCTGGAAACTACGCTCGTGTAGGAAGGACTCAAGCCATTCCATGGCTCGGTCCACCAAACCTCCTTTCCTCAGGCGTTGAAGTAAGGTTGGATGAGCCACCGTGTCAAACGCGGCGCTAAGGTCGAGTAGGACTAACGCCACCGTTTGTCCCGCATCTACATATTTGCGGATGATTTCGGTGGAGAGAAGCAGCGCCGATTCGGTGGAGTAAGATGTTCGGAACCCCGATTGAGAGGGGTGAAGCAAGCTGTATTTGCTAATGTGAGCTGTCAGTTGGGTATTAACCACCTTCTCTGCAATTTTAGCGAAATAAGGTAGCAGAGAAATCGGACGTAGGTTCTCCAGTTGGCTCATACTAACATCTAGCTTCTTTTTTAATGGGAGGACGATCGCCTCTTTCCATCTTGTTGGGACCGTTCCTGTGGTAAAGGAGAGCTCAAGGAGGTGCCTGATATAAGGCTCAAGTGTCTCAAGACTCCCTTTTAGCACCTTAGGGGTCGCGGGTCTCTGGGTGAACCAGACTTGATGCTAGTGGGCTACGCCAGTGAGAGAATCACAAGGGGAACCACAAATTTACGAAGACATTCTGCCTCCCCTAAGTTAGTCGTCCCCTCATCCTCCTTGCACCCATTACGTGCTGCCACAGGGAAGGTAGAGTAAATCTTCCCTACTTTCTCCGCAAAGAAGTCGGCCACCCGATTGCAAGAGTCCATAGAGCTGGTGGTCGGGGCTGTGGTTCTAGCAAGAGACGAGATCTCCTTGAACATAGTAAAGAGTTCCTTTGAGGAGTTCTCCGCTATTTCAATCCTCTCACTGTAGTAAGCAGCCCGAGTCTTCCTTATAAGAGAGTGATAAATCTTCAGGCTGGCTTTATATTCCCTTTCCTAAGAACTGAGAAATCTCTCCTCCATGCTCTCTCCAGGCGTTTACAAGCTGATTTGGCTATTCTAAGCTCACTGCCAAACCAGGGTGC
This sequence comes from Calotriton arnoldi, assembly GCA_963921515.1. NCBI lineage: Eukaryota > Metazoa > Chordata > Amphibia > Caudata > Salamandridae > Calotriton > Calotriton arnoldi. The sequence goes on along the minus strand of CAWUFW010009259.1, from coordinate 731,607 downwards.
AGATTTACATCGTCTCCAGGTGCTCTCAAGGACCATGGGGCGTTACTGTCTAATGCCTCTATAATACGTTTGTCCAGGGCTTCACAGGCCAAATCCATGTTTATGCTCTCCAGGTGGGCCACCCTGTTGGAGGGCCAGATTAAACTTCTCTTGTGAAAACATAGCCCACTTCCTATGCTTTTTCCTAATGCCCAGTTTCTCCTGAGAATAAGAGTGAGGCATCCAGGCAGTAAAAGGAACCAAAAAATGATCCGACCATGGGACCGGAACCGGGGGCCCAGTATCTAAGGCATCCCAGTTAGCAAAGATCGGATCAAGTAGATGGCCCAATTGGTGGGTAGGGAGCACCGATTTAAGTGTCAATTGAAGAGCTGCCATTTCCTGGCAGAACTCTTGTACCCCAATATTTGCCATCTCATCAAAATGAAGATTCAGATCCCCTAACACCAAGAGTTTCTCATAACGCAGAGCAGGTTGAATCAGTTGCTCCATGATGCTAGATGTAAAACGCGTGAAAGGGCCGGGGGGTCTGTAAATCAGAAACCCTTTCATGATGTAGTTTGAGGAGACCATAATAGAGAAGAAGCCAGCTTCGCTATCCACAATGTCTGCTGGCTCAAGAGTACATTGAATAGCTAGCCTATGAATGATAGCAATCCCTCCTCCCCTATTAGTGGGACGATCAATTCTGACTATTCCAAAACCATTGGGGACCGCCTCGAGGATTTCAGGTGTGGAGTCCTCATTTAACCAGGTTTCTGTAAGAAATAGCACATCTGTCTGATCATCAACCAGAAGATCATGAATTTCATGTTTATGTCTCCTCAGAGATCTGCAGTTGATCAGACAGAGGCTAATCTTCTGACCTACCGCCCTCATTCTTGAAGTTGACTCCACCATGAAAGGGCAGTGACTGCAGTTATAACGTGTGTTCCCTGCCATTATACTATGCCTACACATCTCCCTAATCGGGGGACAAAGTTCATATAGCTGTTTGGCAGTATAACAACAAGCTGGACTGGTTCGGGCAGGGGGACGGGCCCCGTCCGGGCGCGGACGGGCGCAGACGGGCTTGCCTTTGGCGCGCCGGCGGCGCGCCCGCTGCACGCGTCCGCTACGTGTCCGCTCTGGCGTGCGCCCTAAGTAGCTTTACCTTCCCCCCCAGCTAGACCGCTAACCGCGATCACTGCGGAAGCGGAAGTGGAAGTCCCGGGCTCTACCTCCCCGCCCTCCGCTCAACGGTATTAGTTACCGCGTCGGACCGGGGCGGAAAGACAGAAGAGCTGAGCACCGGTGTCCACAACCCACTCACACTCACAGGTAATTAAAATATTTTAAAATGCGCAAGCAATTAAAATGAAGAAACGAGATGTTGTTTCTTTTTTAAAAACAAAGAAGGAAGATTAGTGCAGGAGATAGCAGGACGAAGGTGTAATCATACCGCCAGCAACGGCCCCAAACAGACTCTGCCACCGTCTGTCCTCACCGCTACGCGTCCGCTCTGGCATGTGCCCTAAGTAGCTTTACCTTCCCCCCCAGCTAGACCGCTAACCGCGATCACTGCGGAAGCGGAAGTGGAAGTCCCGGGCTCTACCTCCCCGCCCTCCGCTCAACGGTACTAGTTACCGAGTCGGACCGGGGCGGAAAGACAGAAGAGCTGAGCACCGGTGTCCACAACCCACTCACACGCACAGGTAATTGAAATATTTTAAAATGCGCAAGCAATTAAAATGAAGAAACGAGATGTTGTTTCTTTTTTAAAAACAAAGAAGGAAGATTAGTGCAGGAGATAGCAGGACGAAGGTGTAATCATACCGCCAGCAACGGCCCCGAACAGACTCTGCCTCCGTCTGCCCTCAGTCATATCTTACTTATACCTCGTTTATTAGCACCTTGCTCAATACCTCCAACAGAAACACTTTACCCAATACCTCCGCCAGTAACACCTTACCCAGTACTTCCCTCAGTAGCATCTTACCCAGTAATTTTTACAGTAACAGCCAGCATGGTGTTCTGTGGCTCCCCAACCTACACCTCTCACCCTGCTAGCCACCTCAGACTTACCCCTCTCCCTCTAACATCATTAAGCTCCTCAAAGTTTCCACAGAGTAGCTGGGGTAGTTTAGTAGTGGTCCTTTTGGAGTATTTCTGCCTTAGCATCTTCCTGAGCATCTAACTTGATGCAGAATTCATGTCGGACTTGACTGGCTAGCTGTAGGTGCCTGTCTGTTGTGTGTCCCCCATCAACCCGCGTGCCTGAACCTGTTTCTGTACACCTGTAGGGCCCCCCGTGGCTCTCCGGAACAGGAAGGATTGTCAATCTATTCTGATGCATAGCGGGACGGGTTTATGCTCTTGTGTAGAAGGCCTATGTTGTTCTGACGTGTCTAGTATTTGAATCGACCACCATGTTAGGTTCTTCTCCAAATTGTATGTCCAGTCTTTTAATTGCTTCATTATATTCATCCCACAAGCCAAAAACGTCCTACGGTGATTCTATTTCCAGAAGATGATCAAAGATTTTTTGTCAGGGTGCCCCAAGACAACTAAAAGTGCATTTTCTTTTTTTTATTCAGGATCATATTTCTTAGCATCAATGGCAATTAAATAGTTTTCAAAGTTTCTAAACCATGTTTGTCATTTTAATAGTGGCTACCCTGAATTTTGTAAGAAGAGAAGTGGTTCCGCTTACGTATTGGAGAGAAGCCATAAGTTAAAGTTTATTCTAGATAATAAAGATAGTAATGGCATTCAAATAAATAGTGCTGAGACCAATGCTAAAGTGCTCCTGAGAAAGCTATGTGAAATACTTCAAGTCAAGGTTAAAGTGAGCACTAGCTGTCAAAAGAGGCAAATAAAATAAAAGAACACCTTGGCAACAGTAAGCACTGCAAACGCAGTGTTAAGCATATGTAGTTGTCATTAGTAAACTGCTGACTTGAATTCAAATAGACAAAGCCTGAATGCGAAGTGTGCATTAAGTGTGATAAGAGTTAACAGAGGCTTCATGATGTAAACCAGTGTCTTTTCCTCTAAAAATGGCCACTGCATGTTGACCGTGATGTGTGTGAAAAGACTAACTTCACCTGGCACCAGTTAACCTCTTAAAGATGGCCGGCATAAACAGAATTTGTCAGAAAGAGCCCACGATGCGGGTACGCCCACAACTGATCATTATTTTTTTTCAACTGCCCCTTCGTTCCGGAACCTCAAGTGCAAGTTAAACTAGACATCAGAAGTACAAGTACAACAGCACAAGCCCAAATACAACACAAAGAAATACAGAAACCCAAGCTTGCTATGATGTGGTGAGTAGATAGGTGAGCTAACAAATAATTATTATACAATTAAAGATTAAAACAATAAAACATATCTTCAGGGAGAATCGGATACACAACACGATTCTCCACAGTCGGGGGATCTACAGGTGGAATCAAAACGTGTGCCAGTGGTCACTGCTAATGGTGAGAGGACAAAGAATATGTGTGAGGGGTACACGGGTTCACATATGAGTAGGTCTGTGAGGGGTTTTCACATCCAAGGAAGATGTTTGAAGAGGTTAGGCGAAATGTAGACAGTGTGCCTGGGATCTGTGCATGAAGGGTTCTACAGTACACGATATGGTGCTATTTTGGCCTGATAAGCCAGCCAGGTGTTGGCAAAGCAAAACTGTGGAATAGGTGAGTGTCTCCAAGAAAAAGACAGAGGGGCCGATTCCGATCTCGGCCGGTAGGGCTCCGAATCGGATTCGGCTTTACCGGATCCGATTCGGAGCCCTATTTCCCGACCGATTCGTACGCGCGTCCGGGCGAGCGAGTACGATGCGTATTCGCCGACCGACTCGTCCGGGCGTCCCGACCGCTCCGACCGACTCGATCCCGGGTCGAACCGCACCGACCGACTCGCTCGGACCCGACTCGCACCGCGCAATGGAGACATTCCCCGGCCGGGTAAGTACGATGCGCGCCGCGAGCAGTCCGACCGAGCCGCGCACTCCGGCTCGAAAGAGCTGTCAGAGCCGTACTTTGGGGGTCCGTGTTGGACCCCCCTGTACGCGTAGCCGTGCGAGTCGCACACAGGGGGGACCCATGGGTCCCCCCTACCTGTGCGTGTACGGCGCGAATCGCTTCGCTGCGTACATGCTGTAGGGGGCGCACTTGTCCGCATCGCACCCATTGAGTCAATGGGAGCCCGCGTACGTGTTGTACGACAGGCTCCCATTGACTTCAATGGGAGTCCGACCGACTCGAGTCCGATGGCATACGTGCGCATCGTACTCGTTCGGTCGGACTGCACGGGTCCGATTCGGTCGGAAATCTCTCCGGGTCCGGCTCGGTCGGAGAGATTTCCGGCCCGAATCGGAATCGGCCCCATAGTGTGTGTCAGGTGATCTGTGCAGACAGAGGTAGAGTTTAGTGCAATGCAAAAAGTCTGCCTTCCCCCTTATGTTTTACTTCGTTGATTAATATGAGTTTAGTCAATATTGTGGACATCATAAAATGGCCACAAGAGGTCCTCGTTTCCCAAAAGTTGGGAATTTAGAGGTGAAAGCTCAAAAAAAAAAAAAAAGATTGCATTTTCCAAATTTCGCGGGCAGTTTTGTAAAACTCGCGGCAATTTTACTAAACTGCCGATTTCGCGATTTTTTGGGAAATCGCGAAATCGCGAAATCCTGGAGGGTCTGACTATGTCTTGCTTAGGTGGTTTGAGAGGTAACTCCCATCCCTCCTCCACTAAACACAAGGGACCCCTAACTGGATGTCCAAACAGAAGTTCAAAAGGGCTGTAGCCAACCCCCTTCTGAGGAACCTCTCTGTAGGCAAAGAGAAGGCAGGGCAACAGGACATCCCATTTTCGCCTAAACTTTTCTGGGAGGCCCATGATCATGCCCTTCAGGGTTTTGTTGAACCTTTCAACTAACCCATTGCATTGTGGGTGATAGGGTGTGGTAAATTTGTATTTTACTCCACACTCCTTCCACATAGCAGTGATATAACTGGACATGAAGTTTGCACCTCTGTCAGTTAAGACCTCCTTAGGGAAACCCACTCTGGAAAAATTTCCCAGGAGGGCCCTGGCCACCACAGGGGCTGTGATGGTTCTAAGGGGTATTGCTTCTGGGTACCTAGTGGAATGGTCCACCACCACTAGAATATATATGTGCCCAGATGCCGTTGGAGGATCATTGGGACCAAATATGTCAATCCCAACCCTCTCAAAGGGAAACCCCACCACAGGTACTGGTATCAGGGGGGCCTTTGTGGTACCACCTGCCTTACCACTGGCTTGACAGGTGGTACAGGAGCGACAAAACTCCTTTGTGTCCTCTGACATGTGAGGCCAGTGAAAGTGAGGGACAAGCCTGTCCCAAGTCTTACTTTGGCCTAAGTGTCCTGCTAAAGGGATATCATGTGCCAGTGTCAGTAGGAAGCCCCTAAACTTCAGAGGTATGACCAACCTCCTGGTAGCACCAGGCTTGGGGTCTCTACCCTCTGAGTAAAGGAGTGCTTCATCCCAGTAGATCCTGGGGGACCCACTGGCACTCCCACCAGCCTCAGCAGCAGCTTGCTGTCTGAGGGGTTCAAGAGAGGGGCAGTTGTGCTGCTCCTGACTCAGATCTGCCCTGGAAGGGCCCCCTGTCCCCAAGAACTCAACCTGATAAGCTTCAAGTTCCTCTGAGACAGTTCCTTCACAGTGACTGGGATCATCTTCCTCAGGAGACTGATCCTCACTCTGAGTCTGGGGGGAAGATACTGCCTTACCCCTACTGCTCCTTCTCTTGGAAGGCACCTGGTCCATTTTTCCAGGATCCAGGGCCTGCTCAGTGGAAGACAGTTTGGCCTGTGACCTAGTCACAGCAAACACATCTGCAGAGATGCCCAACATTGCTGCCAGTGTCCTGAGTTCCACTTCAGCCCAGGCTGAAGTTTCCAAATCATTGCCCAACAAGCATTCCACAGGGAGGTCTGAGCTAACCACAAACTTCTTAGGGCCAGTTACCCCTCCCCAGCTGAAATTAACAACTGCCAAGGAATGGTCTGTCCTGACATTGCTAGCATTGGTCACATGGTGCATTTCACCAAGTATGATCTGGTTAGGGTCCACAAGATCTTTTGGCACTATTGTGACACTAGCTCCTGTGTCCCTATATGCCATGGCCTTCTTACCATTGATCAAAGGCTGTTGTCTGTATTTGCCCAGATTACTGGGGCTCACAAATAAGGAGGCAATATCTATGCCTCCATCATAGACAAGAACAGCCTGAGCTGGAGTTCTGACTAGGCCAGAACCCATCTCAAAACCCAGGGTTAACCCTACTATACCCTTGTTCCCTGTACCACCACTTTGAGCTGAACTAGGGGGAACAGTTGCCTTAGGGGCAGTGGTGGTGGTTGGAGGATCCTTGGCCCTTGGACAACTGGCATCTTTTGTCCAATGGGTTCTCTCCTTACACAGGAAGTACCAAGGTTTCGTACTGCCTTTACCTTTGTTAGACTGTGAATCCCCCCCAGATGCAGGTTTTGCGGGCCCTGATGAAGACTTCTGGTCTTTACCCTTTTCCCCACCCTTATCTGCAGGTTTAGCATCTTGCTTCTTCTGGTCACCACCTGTGGTCTGGTTTTTCTGCTTCACCCTGGTTCTGACCCATCTATCTGCCTTCTTTCCCAATTCTTGGGGAGAAGTCAGATCAGAGTCAACCAGGTATTGATGCAACAACTGATTTTGGCAATTATTAAGGATCTGCTCCCTCATAATCAAATTGTACAATCCCTTGAAATCATTCACTTTGCTGCCAAGTAACCAGCCTTCCAGAGCCTTAGTAGCACAATCTACAAAGTCTACCCAGTCCTGAGTCTGTGTCTTCTGGGTGTCTCTGAACCTAATCCTGTACTGTTCAGTGGTTAAGCAAACCCATCAATGAGAGCACTCTTCAGGACTGAATAGTTGTCAGCATCCTCTTCTCTAACAGTGAGGAGCTTATCTCTACCTTTGTCAGCAAAGGAGAGCCACAAGATAGCTGCCCACTGCTCTTGGGGGACCCTCTGTACTTTACAGGCCCTCTCTAAAGCAGTTATCCATTTGTGGATGTCATCCCCACCATGGTAGGGAGGGACTATCTTGCTCAGGTTCCTATGGTCATAAGTATACTCCTTAACCCTAGGGACACTGTTGCTGCCACCATGGGACTCTAGTCCCAATTTCTTTCTAGCCTTCTGGAGATCTAAGGATTCCTTATCTAGCGCCAATTGCTCTTGCCTGAGCCTAAGCTTGACTTTCTCAAGCTCTAGAAATTGGCACTGTCTTTCATAAGAGTTATCTCTCTTATGAGATATGGAGGTCCCTATAGAATGTCCTGAATGGTCAGATTCTGCAGAGGGAGATCTAGATCTCCTGGGTAAACTCTGCACTCTTCCAGGAGGAGTAAAGAGAGGGCCTCTGGGACCTTCTCCACCCTCTTCCTGAAGATCTAAGTTGTCCAGGTTGGAATCATTTTGATCCTCCTGGCCAGGGTTTGAGTCTAGGTCATAAAAGGTGTCACCTCCTGACCTGTCTTCATTCCCTGCCCCACCCATTCTTTCTACCTCATCTGACCTAGGGGTCTTTCTAAGGTCATCCAAGAGTAACACCTCAATGAGACGTTGGGTGTTGGCATTTCTCCCTGTCTTCAGCTTCCTAGAAACAAACATGGCTTTCAATTCCTGAAATGTAAGACCATTGTACCTAGAAGGCAGAGAGCCACTGGCTTCTCCTTTAGAAGACATAACTAGTGTGGTGTATCCACCTACCTAACCTAGTGGGAACTAAACTCTCTTAGGTTGGAAAAAGGGTGTGCTAGACCCTTAACTACCCAACCCTGAGTTCAGTAGAACTTAATTATTCTAATCTTTAAGTATTATATGTGCCTGAATACTATAGTGGTTTTCAGTAAATCAATACAAAGAGATTTATCTGGCTAAACAATGCAGGCTTGAATCCCAACCGCTGCACACCAATATGAGAAGTTGGCCTGGTATATGCTGTCCACTAGTTAAAGTGGGCACCATGCACCAGTTCAAACGACCCTTATGATGTATGAGGTCAAAGATAACCTTTAGAAAGCTATCCTAGTGGTAGCTGTGGAGAGCAGCCTTCAGGCTTAATCTTGAAGGAATGTAAAGCAGCTTGTTTTACCAGAATGTCACCTCCTATATTGACTAATGAAAGGAGAACCACACAGTAGTTATATAAAAATATGTATTTATTAATATAACACTCTCTAGTATCCTCTACACGAGGATATAACACAAAGAACACAATACGAGATCAATAGAACAATTGTAAGTAGCACAATACACAGTGGGCTCCAGGGGGGAGACCAAACCATTTACTAAAATAGTGGTATAACAATCACGATTTGAGTCAAGAGAAAGTCTAAAGCACGTAGAATCCCTGGGACCCCAAGGAACCACCCAAGGTGAGTAGACTGCGGACTCCGTACAATTCTATGGAGAAGTCGGGGTTACAGTTTTAAAGTTTAAGGACCCTTCCAGGAGGACTTCGAGCAAACTCTTTGGAACTTAAGAGGTTGGAGAGCCACCCCACCCGTGCATACCATAGTACCCGAGTTACCTATCCCAGAGGAGCCGGGTGCATAGGTCTGGAGTGGTGTCGGAAACCGCCGTCGTTCTCAATAGAGGGCTGTGAAGAAGTACTGCTGCCGTGAAGGTGAAAAGGGTCCGGTGGAATCCAAGCCTGGATTCTGGAAGGAAGGAACCTGAAAGCAGAGGGGATAGAGTCTGGGTCGCTTCAGAGTGACCAGGGGCTCGGTAGACGAATGCCCACCGTTGTCGGTGCTTCAGGTGCGAAGAAGGGATGCTTGACTCTGCAGCCACGAGGACCAGGAGATGTTGAGGACAACCAGGAGCCGGAAATGAGCTGTCCCACAAAGGATGTTGAGTGCTGAGGGGTCGGTGTCTGGCTGGAACACCAACAAGCCTTGGCAAAAGCAACTCACATAGGAAGTCAAGCAGGTTAAGGTGTGGACCAACAAGGTCCAGGGGACTCACCAAGCAATGGGGAGTCAGGGCACGTCTGGAGCAACCAGGAAAGCCCAACAGAAATCAAGATGACCCTCAGGGGGACCCACAGGCTAAAGGACCAGGAGTCGCAAAGGGACCTCAAGCAAGATTGCAAAGTACCAGCCCACGGAGCACTCGGTCTGAGGAGGCTAGAGTTCTTTGGTGCAAATACTGCTCAGGGTCAGGACTACACGAAGTCCAATGCACAAGCTCGGGAATTGCCAACAAGCATATGCAACTGCAAATGGACGTGGTGCACAGGGGTTCAGGTTATGCAGTCCCCACGAGGGATACTGGCCTCAAACTTGCTGAGAGGGCAGATCAACCTCAGGGACTTTCAGGAACCCACCTCCTGTGTTGCTGAAATCTTTGGAGTCCACAGGAGCTTGGGAGTAGCCGACCGGTCAGATGCATTAAGGTGCCTGCAAATGCAGGGGAGTGACTCCTTCACTCCAAGGGAGATTCTACAGTTGTCCTTAGTGCACCACAGGTCCTGCATGGAGCCTGTATGGAGCAAGGGTACAGACAAAGCTTTGGACAGAGAGGGAGATGAAGTCGGGCCCAGTCGAAGTCCAGCGAAGTCCAGAGTGTCCAGATGGTCGAAGGTCAGTGGTTTCTTCTTGTAGAATCTTGTCCACATAAAATCTAAAGTCTTACAGCCAGGTAAGCCCTTTTGTACCCACTGGAAGGGGTTGGACAGATTCGGGGGACCCTCCTAGGGGAGGGCCAGGACAGAGGGGTGGTTACACCCATGTCCTTTGTCCAGTTTCATGCCAGAGCAGGAGCCAATGGCTCCCAGAACTGGTTTGAGCTGGACTATGCACAGGGACACCAAATGTGCCCCCAGTGCAGACTTTCAGGCACTCTCATAGTGCACCCACCCAGCCCCAATACACTAAATCCTGTCTGGGAGGTGGTCACACCTCCCTGTGACAGGATGCCTATTGTGCTGCCTTCCTCTGCTTGAGCTTGGCTCAGCAGCAGGAGGGCAGAAATGTGTCTCTGGTCGGCAGCATCCATTTTGTGCTGTCCGGGTCGAGAATGCTGGTACCGGATAGACCAGTGAGCCCACGAAGCTTGCTTCCGAAGGGTGGAATCATACCTCCCACACCGGTTACCGGTCTGGAGGTATGATTCCAAGGTGTTTGATACCAAACACGGTATGTTTCTATGCAGCCGTTTTCAAGATAGCACCTATATGTGCGGCTGAGTCACAGACAACCCCGGAGACTTATAAGGGTACCCCAGTATCCAATCTGGAGTGTACCAAAGTACATGAATGTCAATTTAGAGGAGAAAGCAGATAGACTGAGGTCCTGATTAGCAGGATCCCAGTTAGACTAGTCAAAAACAGTGCAACATCAAGCAAAAAGTGGGGGTAACCATAAAAAGCAGATCCTACTTTCCTACAATCGTACTCGCTCGTTCGGAAGACATCCCTATTGAGCTGCACGATTCGGCTCTAAACGACTTGGATTGACTGATTCGGGTTCGGAACCGATTCGGTCTACGCTGATGGCTTCCTCGCATCGTACTTGGTCGTTCGGAAAGGGGGATGATTCGTTCAGAAACATAGGCTCCGAAGCGGACTTGCTTTTTCCAAATCCCGTTTAGAGCCCTTCCTAACGAGATCGTAATCGGCCCCTAAGTAGTACACTGCAGCATCAATTTAAGATCTCTTGAGCTGAGAGCGAGTAACACCTAGTGGAACGTTTCTCATTAAAATTACTATCAAAGAAGGAAAAAATTGTACCTACAAAGGTGATTTTGAGAGCCCATGTGTAACAATGGCATTGATCAAATCCTCATAAATTGCGTTTGGGCATGATATTAAAGAATACATGATTCAATTCATCATAATATTGCCAGCATATGATCTCATTAGATTCAGGTGGCTAAAACCAGGCTTAAAGTAAGAAATATCAAACTTAGTGGTACACAAACTAGTTTTGAATGGTGGTTCTATTCAGCTTGCTAATATTGTGTGGAAAGAGACTGTAGAATTTGATGAAGTCATAGAGGACGTGAACTCTTTTTTGACCGCGGCTACACAAATGTATGCTTTGTGCCCACCTACCTGTAAAAACTATTTAAAAAACAAAAACATTATTGAATCCAAAAGCATTATTGAAAAAATGTATTATGTCTGACTCAGACTCAAATAAAATGTAAAATAATTATTGTTTCCTGGTTTTATATTGATCTTAATGGTTTTGAGTAGGGTTTATTGTATTTTTTACTGTGTTAAACATTTTATGGAGTATTTAAATGTATTTGTGTACACATAGGGCCTCATTTGGATGCCAGTCGGACCACTACCGACAGCCTGTCGGTGGTGGTCCGACCGGCTGACAGCCCTTTGGTCCGACTGCCGAATTATGATACCAGCGGTTGAACCATTTGGTGTCGGGGGGAAGACCGCCGCCTCTGACAGGATCTATGATCCCATCGGGGTGGCGGTGGGTCTTGTATCCCTAAAATGGCGGCAGTGCCAAGGCAGGTACCGCCATCGGTGTTCCAATGTCCAGTTCCCACAGTCATTTCATGGTGCTCCCATCGCCGTGAAAAGGCTGTCGGAAAGGGACCTTGAGGGCTCCAAACAGGGCACCTGTCCCTCGTGGGCCAATGCAAAGTGGCCCAGGCGGTACATTTGGTGCCCCCATGCCCATTAAAGCACCATGTGCCATGCACCATGTGGTCCTTTTCATGGCCCGCAGCACAAATCGCAGTGTTAGAGGGCACTTTTCTGACCGCTACAACGGCATTCAATTGGTAATTGGGTGGTCGGACCACCACCTGCCTGTCGGTTGGTCCCCAGACCGCCGTGATGGCTGGTGGCGGTTCAACTTTCCAGCATCGAAATGATGCCGATAGTGTGAAGGCATACACTATACGATGAAAACTGATAATGGCATTTGAAAAGTCGCAGTAGCTCATATCACTGTCAGCTGATGTTGGGGGAATGCATTTACTCTGCATTGTTGATAAAATGCTGATTTTAATGTGAAGATGACTTCGGCTCTCAACGTCCAAGAAAAACCATGCTTTGTACTCTACTATTATATTTTGATGTTCTTAAAAGGGAATGGCTGGTAGGCACCTTATTTTCATTCCAGCACACATCACTCATGCTTGAAAAACTACAGAACGCAATAATATAAGGAATGATTGATATTGGTATTAGTATTTTGATGGGTCATCTTAGTAGACGGGTGTTGTCATTCGGATATTGAACTTGATGCCAATGGGTTTGTTTTACAGACCCCACTACTCCCTCAGGACCCCAGCTCCCCTACAGTTTCAACATGGTCAGTTGGTGAATTCCTCGGTGCACGCACCTACCGTTCCCGTTAGTGGGCAAGGTATGTTTGGTTTCACCACTTCTAACCATTTTGATGTTCTCGCTGATGTTGATTGACACATTTTCATGGCAGGCTCCCATAGATACACCTCAACTGAAATAGTGCATTCTGGGAGTCGGGGAGCTGAAAATGAACAGAGGGGTTCCTTTAGACCAGGATTGACCGATGTTCCTGCACCTTGAACTAGGCCTCCCACCCATATCACGACTGGGCAATTCAAGCTGCCCAATCGGTGTAACCTGACTAAAGAAAAATTAATTACTAAGCTGTACATACATATAGGGGACCCAACCAATTTATCTCCCAAAATTAGTAGGCCGACAACTCAGCCCTGGTCTAACTTTGATAATAACAAGCTAGCTCCCTCCCCAGCTTATCCACAGATAATATTCCCATTAGGGATGGGACGGGACGGTAGGGCTCGATCCTACAGATGTACAAACCATCCCAAGTTCAGTTCCCTCTTTGAAATTACTTTCATGGAATATTGCTGGGCTTGCATCCAAGCTAGATTGTCCTGACTGGGCCCAGTTCATTGATTCACATGATCTCTGTTTATTTCAAGAGACCTGATGCACAAACATGGCATTTTGGATGGGATTTGTATATTTTAGCAAGGTTGCTTTATTTAATGGTAAGGGGAGACTCTTGGGGGCCTTACTATCTGGGTGCAATTCCTGTAAGATGGAGGGATTCATAACTCCCTCCTCAGACATTCCGAAAATTTCCCTGACTTTTCCACAATTTTGTATGCACATTTATAATGTGTATCAAAGATCAGGGGCATTGAATAGAGTTTCCACGACTCTAGAGCTGCTAAGCCCACATTTGGCATCAGCCCCTGCTGGAGTTTGGAAATTGGTGGGAGGAGACTTCAACTGTCAGTTTGAACCCCTAGAGGGTAACTTAGGGTCAATGGCACAGGAGGAAGAAAAGGTCTGGTCCATTCCTAGGCTAGCAATTCCACCAATCAAAAAGTGGTCACCTCTAACCCTACAAATCCTTGCCATGACATTAAATCAGGGCCTTCAAGCCTGTAATGGTAGAACTGCATCTGATAGAGACGGTAAACATACCTTCAATCGCCTTTTTAGCACTAGTCGCATTGATTTCAATTTAGTTGATGTGCAGGTCTGGCCTTACTTAATTGATATGGGGGTCTGTCAGAGACAAGATAGTGATCATAATGCACTCTCTAGTGTTATTGCTCTTCCACTTTGTGGCATGTCAGCCAGCCCTCTGATCCTTTTTATAATAGATTCGAGGCCCACCAATAACATTCGCAAAGTGAAATGGGGCCAAATAGCTCTGTCTGAGGAACGATTGGGGGTAGTCTACAGAAAAGTGGCAAAATATTTGGATGGTCTTTTATCTCAGTCTGGGAGGGCAGACACTACTGATAAACTTGAGAAAATTAGGGTAGGTCATATTCAAATGTGTGGAGAGCTACATAGTCTTTTTCTAGTTGAAGCCAAAAGGTCTGTAGGGAAGTATCGTCCCCCAACATGGTATAACTCTTCCTGTAGGCGGGCTAGGGCTGCCATGATGCAAGCTATCGAGCAGCAAGAAAGGCTGGAGACCAAAATTAAAAGGGCTGCTCATAAAATGATTATATGCCAAGCCAAACGGGAGTGGGAATCAGTGAAGTGGGCAGAGCTTTTAGAAGCGGTACGAAAGGGGGACCAGCGGTCTTTCTGGAACTTGGTCTCTCCAAGTTCAGCTGATGGTTACCGCATTGTGGAGTCTAATGTCCCAGCGGCTGACTGGGTTACTCATTTTTCCAGCTTATATTCTGAAACTGAAGAGGCCGTCCCACTGTGGCAGCTTTTAATTGTGATATTCTAGTGGGCATGAGATATGTGTATGAAGGAGAAGAACCACCCAGTATTACCCTGCAAGAAGTTAGATCTGCAATACCTAAGATTGTTCGCAATTAGGCACCAGGCTCTGACAAAATTCCGGGAGATCGTTATTTCAGTGAGATGGACGTTTGGGGTCCATATCTATCTCACAGTTTTTTTTAGGCATATTGAATGGGGTGCCTATCCCACTCACATGGTTGGAGGCAGAAATCGTTCCCCTGCATAAAAAAGGGTGTCCATCGCTCCCTTCTAATTATAGGCCTATAAGCCTTATTGACTGCTCACAGAAGTTATTTAGTAGAATCCTGCTGGGAATGCTTCAAGAATGATTAACCACTGAGGAAGTGCTTACTCCCTTACAGGCTGGTTTCAAGGACAGCACAAGTACACTGGACCAGGTCTTCTGCCTCCAAATGCTTTTTTGGAAGACGGTGGTTCAGCAAGGAGGCAGGTTGTACATATTATTTGTAGAACTTCGGTCAGCCTTCGACCTGGTCCCAAGATCTAAGCTTTGGCAAGTAATGTCCGATATGGGTGTCTCCAAATACCTATTAGCCAATATTGTAAGACTCCAGGAGTACAACTATGCCCAGGTAAGGTGTGGCCAACAAGGTGAGCTGACATATTGCTTCCCTGTCACAAGAGGGATAAGACAGGGCTCCGTTCTAGCCCCCACCCTTTTTACAATATATGTTAATGATTTGATTGATCACTGAATGGGTGTGAGGGCGACTTTCCAAAGCTTGCAGGATATAGGGTCCCAGCACTAATGTTTGCGGACTACACTTTACTAATATCCAAATCGCCAATGGGGCTACAGAGGATTTTAAATAGTTTTGATATTTTTTGTTCCAAAAGGGGTTTGGAAATTAACGTCTCAAAGACAAAATATATGGTCCTTAATCCCTACTTCACAACCAGACCCAGTCCCAAGCTCAAAGGCTCCATATTGGAGCATGTGCACACCTTTGAGTATTTAGGATTAATTTTTAATGAGCACTTGGACTGGCAACTACATATCGACAGGTGCAGACTAAAACTTGAACAGCATACTGGAGGGCTGATAAAAGTGCAGAGCAGTTCAAAATTTCGCCCAATATTGCCAGCACTGCAAATTTACAAACAACTGGCTATAGGAGCTGCCCTCTATGGGGTGGAGCTCTGGGGTTACAAGGATGCAATGGCCATAACTTTTTAGTCGAAAATAGATTTTTGCGCCAGTTGACAGGCCTTCCTGCCAGTACCTCTTTACACCCTCTTAGGTTAGATATGGGCATCAGGCCAATATCAGAAGGGATAGGATTGAGGCCAGTTCTCTATTAGAGGAGACTTTGGGCTACCCCTGAGCTCATAACATAGTATGAGGGGCTACAGGATATTTTGAGGCGTCCTGGGTCTGTCAAAATCCCATGGATTAGGTACATTAGAGATACACTGGGAAAGTTGGGTATAGGGACCCTGTGGGAAGATCCGTTGACAGCTGGGTCTATAAGCAGGAACACCATTAAAGCAAATTATGTTCAGTACAAATTGGATTTAATGCAGTCTCAAGCCTCTTTTGGCCCTTGTCTGATGCCTTTTTTGCAGTGAAATGTGAGTTCAAAATGAAAGGGCTCCTCGATGAGATTGAACCTGCCGGAGTCAGGAAACTTTATCTCCAGTTTCGTTATGGCACTCTTCCCCTGTTCTCCTTCACCTCAGGCTGAGCCCAGCCGCATGAGCGGTGCCAGTAAGGAATCTATGGAGAATGTTTTATTTTTTTGTCCTGCTTATGCCAAGGGGAGGAAAAAATGGATCCTTCCAGTATGCCGAATATATGGGGTGAGAAAGCATGTAGGGGCCCTTGGCATTTTGAGATATGATACAAAACAATGTATTGTCTTCACTGTTTCTCGTTATCTTGTGGCAATGGAGAGGATCAGGTGCACAATCCTTAAAGCTAACACAGGACTTGATACATTAATAGCTTCGGGGGCTTCTAATGTTTCTGTTCTCCTACTCCCATCAGAAACCTGTGACGTTGTGACTTAAGATTATACATGTCCAAAAAACAGCTGTGAGCAGTCACGATCTGTGCTGATTTTGCACAAACAGGGAATGTTCAGGGTCTGTTTTGAGTCTTCGACTATTTCTATACATACTGGCACTTTGTGTATATATGGACCAAGATTGCATTTGCACATCCTAATGATTTTATTCATCGAGCTTATAAAATGTTTTGATAGTATAGATTTCATGATGTTGTTTTATGTTGGTTTTATGTATTCATGGTGTGCATTAGCATGATTTTAATGTTTCATATTTATGAAAAGGTCTTTTGTACTTTTATGGCTTGTAGCCCAAATAAAGTATTTGGACTTTGAACTTTATTATTATTAATCAATCCATCGTTCAAAGTCTGTCAGTCTTCTTACATGATGTATTTTGCCATACCATGTGTCTCAGTCTCTCGCTGCCTCTTGCCTGTATACTTCTGTGTCTTTCTCTCACTTCTTTCACACTCTAGCTCACTTCCGTGCCACTGGTTCGTTCTCCCTTTCTTTCAATTAGTTTCCCTTGTCTTTTTGTCTTTATCTTTAGTGCCATTGAGTTTCTCCATTTAATTTCTTCTATCTCAAATCCGTGTCTCTTCCTTGCTCTTTACTTCACCTTTGTTCCTCTGCCTCTCTTTGTCAAGAACGTTTTATCCTATATTCCTGACTATATTCATCTCTGTGTTTCTGTCTCTTACTTCTTGCCTCTGTTTCTCACATGTGTGCCTCTCTACCCTCACCCAGTCTTGACATTCGTTCCTATGTCTCTCTGTGTTCCTCTCCTCTTTGTCTACATTTCCCACTGTATGTCACCTATGTCCCTGTGTCTTTTACTGTCTCATTCCTCTCTTCCACTCACTTGTGTAACTTTCTTTCTCTCCCTGTCTCTCTATCACACGCCACTCTTCTCTGTCTCTCCCTCTGTTTCTTTCTCTAATTCTGTCTTCTGTACCTTTGGCTCTGACTGCCACCAGATCTATATTTCTGCATGTATCCATTGTAAATATGTTCCATTTATATTTTCCCTCTGCCTCTTTATTTTGGCCTCGGTGAAACTCCATTCACACCAATGTAATCTTGTACAATTTCCAGTGTTATGTATTAGGTTTGTTATATGAAATGTCTGAAATCACTCTACTGTGCCATGTAGTGAAACTGAGCTTCCTTTCGGGTAAACATCCTATTGCTGGAACACAGGAACAAGGCAAACAGAAAGCAAGTGGCTGTTGTTCGCCTCACATGCCATGTTATGCTTTTTTCGCTCAAAATGCATCATTGCTCCCAAAACTCAACACAAAAAAATGCTTGATCTGGGTTTCAGGTAATTCCCAATACTTTTTCACAACTTCCACAAAGGAAATTACATCAGTTTTCTCCAGGCCTATAGTACCAGCATTGGCAACCTACCCCACCCCTCCAACATAACATGCATGCTCATAAATAATCACACAACACATTTCTTGTTTGGGTAAAATTGCTGCAGGTTTATTACATACACCGTTATGTAATATGGTGGGTTATCTTACGGGCGATCCAAGGGCAGGCAACCGTCTGGGCCGCCTGCCCGCCTGATGAGCCAAGCAGCACTGGGGCGAACCCCATCTGTGCTGCCACTTCTGGTGATCCT
Source organism: Calotriton arnoldi (assembly GCA_963921515.1). Classification (NCBI taxonomy): domain Eukaryota; kingdom Metazoa; phylum Chordata; class Amphibia; order Caudata; family Salamandridae; genus Calotriton; species Calotriton arnoldi. Next base: position 713,664 of record CAWUFW010009259.1, on the reverse strand, counting down.
CTTCCCGGATCACGTGACACATGGTTCCTTATTACTCACGCCCCTTTCAGGGCGGAGCGTAGCATAGCAAACCCCCGGTTGTTCAGGCCCACAACCGCCCGAAGGACTAACGGGGCGCCGACACGGTTTTCTAGGAACCTCCCATGAGGCTCCTAGGATTTGGCTCTGGCACCCACCATGGTGCCGCGCAGAGGTACCCTTCTGTACCCCTCTGCTTCCAGATCGCCCTGTAACTCCGCCTGCAACGAAAAAGACAACATTACAACATTCTCTGCCTCCTGCCTGCCACGAACCACGCCGGGTAAGCGGTAGGGTGGGAGACGGCGTGTCCGGGCGCGCGAAAGAGGACGACAAGATGGTGGGGGGAGGCCTATATACCCCTCCCCCTGTCCTCGCGCCCCGGACGTGATTCTCGCCTATCGCGCTGCGACCAGGCTTGGGGGACTCCTCCCTGAGTCCCTGCCCCTAAGGGGGTGTGGGGTGCCCAGCTGGCACTAGAGGGCTGCCCTCTTTAGTGGCCCCCTGCAGGGGCCTCGGACAGCCGCATAGTACCAGCATTGGCAACCTACCCCACCCCTCCAACATAACATGCATGCTCATAAATAATCACACAACACATTTCTTGTTTGGGTAAAATTGCTGCAGGTTTATTACATACACCGTTATGTAATATGGTGGGTTATCTTACGGGCAATCCAAGGGCAGGCAACCGTCTGGGCCGCCTGCCCGCCTGATGAGCCAAGCAGCACTGGGGCGAACCCCATCTGTGCTGCCACTTCTGGTGATCCTCTTCCCGGATCACGTGACACATGGTTCCTTATTACTCACGCCCCTTTCAGGGCGGAGCGTAGCATAGCAAACCCCCCGGTTGTTCAGGCCCACAACCGCCCGAAGGACTAACGGGGCGCCGACACGGTTTTCTAGGAACCTCCCATGAGGCTCCTAGGATTTGGCTCTGGCACCCACCATGGTGCCGCGCAGAGGTACCCTTCTGTACCCCTCTGCTTCCAGATCGCCCTGTAACTCCGCCACAGCTCTGGAGGTGGCCACCGTCGCCGCCAGAGCCCCCCACCAAAAGCTCCTTTCTTACCTGCAACCTCTCATTTCCAGGCCTCCTGCAAAGCTAGGGAAGAGATCCCTCCCCCTGGTGATAGATGAACCCCATCTGTATCACCATAGACCTTGCCGATAGCCTGGATCAGCTAGTGTCTAATGCAACACAAAGGCCCTTCTGCCCTGTGAATTTGTGCCAAAACTATCCACCCTCCTGTGGGAAAGTTCCACTACTTCACATACATAACTCAGCCCCGTGCCAACTCTGGGCGGGGCAGATCAGATTCCCTGGCTCACATTGCCCCATGGATTTGCTGAGCTCACCTAGCTGCCGTCCTACTAGGACGGTGTGTCTAGCGCACCTGTGTCCCCACTTAAGGGACAGCTGCCCGCTTGTTGGGAGACCGCTCCCACACCCACCTGCCTACTTCTGGCTATTCGGGCGAGAAGGATTATACTTTAACCTTTGCACCGTCCATTTGCTTTCTAACTCATGACGCACAGGAATGTCCATAACTAGACGTGTGTGACGATGAGCCAGGGTGCCCTCCTGCCCTTGCCGTGCATCCCTTATTTCTTATGGGAATTTCGCCAGCTCAGCTCCCTTCGTGGTGGACCCCCTAGGGATACCAGCTAGAGAATCCGTGTGATTAATGCAGTGCGCACTGGCTGCCATATGGTGCCTAACTTTAAGGATTGGCTAAGTCCTACTTTGCCCTTCCTCCCAGAATATTCCCTAATAGGAGGGGGGGTTCACACTGCTCTCCTTGCCTTTTGTGCTTGGCACCTTGTTCCCCCTTTCTTGGGGACGCAGCACAATGTGTTAGCTGACAGCACCCCTGCCCAGTTAGGCTAATATAGCTACCCGGGCAGGGCATTTGACCTTAACTGCAGGAAAAGTCGACAGGCTAGAACCCTCCCTGCGAGAGCCCCCGGATAGGGGGCAGGGGTGTTCACATGCCCACCCCAGGGCAACCCCAGCGGTGGAAAATTACCTGTTCAGTTAACCCGCTCACACACTAGACCCGCTGGTAGCAAGTTCAGCCTAACCTGTGCATGGGTTTTAAATTCTTCTAACAACTGCACTGTGGGCAAACCACACTCACTGCTACTGGTTTGGTAGGGGGGTGGAGGGTTGTGCCTTCTTAAATTGTGTTTAGTAAACGGAATAATTTCCAATATTTCTTTGGTAGGTTTCAAATGCCTGGTGTTTATTCTTATTCACATGCATAAGACAAAGACAGGCATAAGACAAAGACAGTCGACACGTGTTTCGCCCGTGTGGCCCATCGGCCGAGGGCTTTCTCAAGGCCAAGATTCAAGTTATGCTGGTCGTGTTCCTTGTGATTGAGGCGACTGGTGTCTGACTATTCAGCCCTTGGAGGCCGTGGCAATCTGCCCGGTCAGCAAGTATGCCCACTGTACAGTTGTAATTTAGTAACTCCTGGCCTGACAACCGCAGGTGCCTGGTACCTGGCTGTGTGTATGCGGCCCAGGACCTGGGCAATAGGCTTGGTGTGGATGGGTTGTGAATGCCAGGCATAAGTGTAATACCTTTGACAAACCTCTCCTGACCAGCATCTATATCATGCTTAAACATTATTTACTGGTCTTGCCACCTGGCACCCTTCTGGTAGGTGATACGGAACCTCCAACCCAGCATCAGCTGACAGTCTCGCTTTGCCGTCACACCACCTGTGTCCCTTTGGTCACCCTCCCAAACAGGAGCCCTCCACAAACCTTGTGCCCTAAAGCCTTCGCCCTGTGGGGCGGATGCGAATGGACTGCAAACAACTCCTATGCATTCTCTACCATGTAGTAAATGGAGTTTCTGGTTGGCTAGGGTATGCACCTAAGCATGTCCGAGCCCACCTCTCTAGTCAGGGGAAGGGAGTACATACTTAAGCGGACACCTGCCCACCCCTTGATGGCCAGGCAGGGACTTTGGCTTATCCCAGAGGCAGAATAAATTTAATGTGCCAACCGCACTCCCATAGTGGCACATTACAGAAGAGACCCCATACCAGGTTATTTTTATTACCCTTTGTATCGACCATACGGGAGAAACTTAGTTTCATCTGCCACTATTACCCTGTGCTACCAAGCCTCATCATGACCTCACAGGGATTACATAACTCACTAGGCCAATGGGCCACTGTCCTACAGCTCCGTTAGCACAACCCCGTTAGCTGCCGGTAGGAACTGCCCTTAGCGTAACACAGCAGAGTAAATGTAAAATTGAATCTCCCACCATTTTTGCTGGTAACTGACGGCCAAAAAGACAGCACCTGGGCACGAGATCCCAGTTACCTAGAGAAAACAATAATTATCCAGCACCATTAACAAATGTGCCGCATGCACCCATGCCCTATCCACCTGTTGCTGTGTACATATCGTCCAATTCAATGACATAACCAACATGTTAACCAGTTCTCTCCTTTGGGGTCAACCAAATCCCATATGCCGGGATTTCACCACAAGTACCTATGCTGAAACTGAATTTGTAAGGCCCATGTGAGGTTCGGCGATCGTGCCAATGCTAGTCGCCATGTTTCCAACTTCTCTATAGCGTCCGGCTTGGTGGGAGCACTACTAGGACTCGTGGGCGGAGACATGATGGCGCTGAATAACCGGTGAATGTTACCCCACTCGCTGGTAATTCTGTACAGATAGCTGCCCTTACTAAATGAGGGAATGCTAAAAGCTTCCCAATGCCTTTAGTCTTACTGCTCCACCCATTTTGACCCCAAAACTTTGGGACGACTTTAGTAGTGACATGCCCTTAACTGTGCGTGACATTCTACCAGCACCGCGCAGGAATCCCCCTTTGACCTGCCCTAGCCTGTGGCCATTCTGCTGAAAGCCCAGGGGGAGGGGAGTGCTACCAAACCTCAAGTCCTAGGCACTCAGGAAGCATCCCTCACTGCTGCAGGTGCCCCAAGCATATATTATAAAACATTTAATGGGTAACAACCCGGTTTGCGTCCCCTGATGTGCCATGCTGTGAGCGATTAGGTACCCTGCATATCTCTTCCCTATGAAAAGATTAAACAAACCGGCCAAAGCACAATGCACGGGCAATGCGTGTGCCCACATACGCCCCCAGCTCCGGGTGGCACAAACCCCAAAGCACCGCGTGCCAGTTTGTACATATCGTTCATGGTTGACTAAGCACTAAAGTGCCCTTTTCCCTGGGTGATCCCCAGTACGAGGGTACGGACTGATGGCCAAGTGCTGCGACAGCCAATAAACATGTCGACATGTGTGTAAAACCCAGCTGTAGTCAGACGAAACCACTAGAAGCAGTTTATCAGGGAACTGTAGAGACCACCGGAGTCCCTCCGCACTCCCGCAACAGCCAGACAGGCCACCTGCGCGCATGCCAGGTGCCGAAACCAGAAAGCAGCAGCCTTTTTGCAAACGGACTGGCGGCGCACAATCCCGCATTGGAGACAAACTTGACCTTGTTATACTGCGAAAGAGGCAAGTGCGGCACTCGAATGAGACAAAGTACTGTTCTTTGCAAAACAGAGCCTGTCCGCAATTGGGACAAGAGATGAACCATGAGATTATCACTGATCAAGTCTGTGAGGTCACATTCGCTACCTCTGGCAAATACTCATAAATCGCCATATATGACTGACCCCTCACTCTCATCCTATGCTGTGTGTGATCTTGGCCCACATCAGTGTGAGCAGAGCCCCGCGAAATAAACTTGGCTTCATGGTTGAAAGTGCACAAGTAAAGTACCCCCTCCCTCAAGTTGGGTTACACAGTACATTGTAAGGGTGTAGTGGGCTAGTTACTCTCATGAGGCCCCCATGCCCCTGCACTTGCGGCGTTAATGAAAACTTTGTTGTTTTGGCTGTGACAACATAGTTGCCTGCGCCACCCTACAGCCCCATGGAAAAGTGCTGGGCTCTTGCTTACTACCCTGCGGAGTGAGCCCACTGTATTCACCAGATTCGCCACAATCTGTTCTGCAGGCCTGTGATAAATATCCCAGGGCCGACATCTGGCACTTGAACCCATGCTTGGACAGGCCCGAACTAGGAACCCAGATCTAGACTGCCTGCCAACCGGCTGACCCTTCCAACACCAGAGTGTCACGCAGCCACTCCGTGGCCTGGATACTAAACCATGTATAATGTATCGGAAGACCCCTTCCTGTTGCAGTTGTTGCGTGACCCTAAGTCCACCAACATGCCAACACAGGTTAGCCCAAAATGTCAGTACAGATCACGATGAAAACATGAAACTGGTTAAACGAGAAAGAACGCCACGTTACCCCGAACACTTACTTCCATGTAATGCCCGCCGCAATGCGGAGCACCAAAAACCCCTGTTGCCCAAGCAATGCAAAACAAGGAAGGACCCACATCCCGCCGTTCTCCTAACAGTACCGCCCCTGTGCCATGGAGGGCACGCGGCAACCGTGCCCATGGGCCAAATTGACCCAAGATCCCCTGCCCACTCAAAGGCGCGGAATGGCCATAAACAAGAATACACCAGAGGTCATCTGTCAACACTGACAGCAAAAGCGCCCAGCGAAGTTAGCGATTGCTAACAATCCTACGTGCTCGTATTATACAGGTGATTTCCATGTATGTTGGCCCCTCCATCAACAATCGTGTAAAAGCAAACAATTTGCAAAATGCGAATCAAAATAGAAATTATGATCAAATTGCGATCGTATTTCCTTGACTTACTAAACAGGTTGAGGCTAAGCACTGCTCTACTAGACACAGAGCTATACTTACAGTACAACAATTAGCTGCATGCACTCACCACGCTGCTCAATTGTTCCCCTGGCTGAGACCACACGAATTTGACCAATGAACCTGCGGGGTCAGTACTCACCACTGGCCCCCGCTAGACTGCCCGAAAGCGGACGCCATGCACACAAAAGAGGGAATGCAGATGCCATACACGAACCAGCCAGCTGGGATCATGGGCCATGAGGCACAGCTCCATAGTGCAGTCGCAAATGCCTCCAATAATCGAACTACACAAAGGCGACTCAACAAACCATAGCACTGTCATTTCCAATCGGAACTTGGTAGGCGCCTAATCTGCCACTGCTTGGCGCCAGGGACAAAGCGGGCAAGATAGGTGTTCCTCCCTGCATAAGAATGCTGGCCCATGTGTACCTCAAGGAGTAATTATCTTGAGCTGCTATCCAATTACCCTCTTTTGCCCGGTTGCTGGTACTGCACGAGCACTCTGGCCAAGTTCGATTGTGGTTGCCTCAATATTCAGGGGTAGTGACTTGTGTTTTCAACCTATGAAACACAGCAGCAGCTCACTTATATTACTGCAAATAATATCTGTGACACCCCACCCACTCATTTGGAGGTCCTGTTTTGAGCTAAACTATACTTTTCATGGATGTTGCATGAAACCAACACCATATTTCTCTGCAAGATATCTAATATCTCCTCACACACTGCACCCATTAAAATTGCATTTGAGGCAAACGGTAATTAAAACAACCCACTTTAGATACCCGCGCAGAATACAACATGGTGCACTGTCTGCCCACGTAATTCGATGCCCGAGCAGGAAAAGACACGCGGCACGCCCAGATATCCTGACGTGCGGCGGCCCAGCTGTGCCCAGGGACCTCACAGATTTCACACGTTGGGTGCTTAATTTGTCGAAAACAATAGTAAATGACTATGCTCCCGGCCCGGGTAAAGACGGGCTGCTTTGGTACTGCCTCCAAAGGAAGGAGCATGCCTTTGGTGTTTATAATAACGAGCATTACGAGGGTGTATCGATGGTGAAAGTTATAGCACATGTGGACTGCACCCTCCAGGCTAGACCAACTTGGCCTGGGGCACGAGCAATTCGTGTGCTAAGGGAGAATGAGAGCCCCTACTGCCCCACTGTAGAACTCTAGACTCCCAGGGGCAGTGCGTGCACGCTGCATCACATTGAGGTGTCACTGGCACGGGGCAGAGGTGGTGGCTCCTGCCTAGCGCAGCCAGCACTCTAACTGAGAGGGCCATCGACCCGTGGCCCAGCCTCGCTTTCCGGAGCAGGCAACTACTCCAGCGCGGGCTTGAGTGCGTCATTACACTGTATAAAGGAGACAGATGCTGCCGTGTATACATCTGTCAACATTTATTTCTCAATTTCGTGGGGTAACAATAACACCACAGTGGCTGCAGTAAATACATCCGTCAACATTTATTTCTTCAAGGACGTGGGTTAACAATAACACCACCTTGCCTAGGAGGACGCAACCAGTGGTGTACAAAACATGTATAAGCACAGACAAGGACGGCGGTACTTGTCTGTACCCACGCGGGCCAAGTCCCCGGTCTGCCTCACAGCCTACAGCCACGGAGAGGGAGCCCCGCAGAGCTCGCCGCCCCTCCCCCACCACGCAGCACAAGTCCCCGAGGCCGGCCGGCGGTCAGGAATGAGCTCACCAAGGGCATGTGGGACATGCACTGCACTCGGGCCGGGGCTCTCGCCTCTCAACTCCTCGACCAGCGGATGCGTACCCTCGGTGCCTGCAGCACCCAAACCCCACCGATGCAGTAAATAAGCACTGCGCGACACCGGCGGCGGCGTTAGGTCCAAGCTGCAGCCCCCACATGCTGCCGCCCAACGACCCGACCATCTTGTAAACACTGCGTCCTGCCCAGGATCACGGGTGCGGCAGACGCCGCGCTCGGTACCAGGCTCCCCCAGTTGGCAACTCAGGCTGCACATTAGCAACACGCTCGATTGCCCCCTCCTGAAGCCCCCAGTCAACCGGAAATCTAACTGAGGGGAACAAACACTAACCCCCACAATCAGGAGCTCAGCGGGCGGACAGGCGAGTTGTAAGTGGGTAAGCCGGGGCCTCCCGACTGTAAACTGTGCCCTATAGTACCGGGACAGCCCAGTTTTCTTACCCATGCAGCCAATATCTCCGATGCCAAGACGGCGTGGGACTTTAACTCCGGGCTTCGTGCATCTCATTAAGCCTCGGAAAGCGAAACCATCAACCGCTCGCACTACCCCACACGCCCACTGCAGGGGGACGACGCGCCCCCGGGCTCGGCATGCAGCGCATCCTCTAGCCTCCAACACAAAGCCTCGCCCCGGGGACACCACAAAGGGGGTAGGCACTTCGCCATTTGCGCGGTCTCGGCGAGCGTGCCTTGTTGCCACTGCACAGGCCCATGACCCCCCAGCCCGCGGGGTACCCTGCAAACACCCGGCCGGGTCCTCTGTTGCTACCCAGTAGGTCCGCCAGAAACCCGTAGGACGCGTACCCCAGGGATTACGGGGCAGTATTTCAAGTAGGGGCACGGTACTCGCACGCGGCCCCAGCCGAAGACGGTTAAAGTCACGGCTGGCGACCACGCGGCTCTCGCTTGCACCCTCACAGTCCGCAAGGCGTCTCACGAGCCTGGGGCCCTGCCGGCCCAAAACCCCAAACATATTGGCCTGCATGCCGCCGCTTTGGAGCCCCCGTGCAATAGGGCCGCCGCTGACACCATGCGTACGCCCCCACCCTCCCGCACGCTGCACAGGCCTTTCCTACAGGGCCGCAACGCTGCTCGCGGCTTGTGGACCGGCCCCCTTGGGAGCCGGATGGAAGAGGCACTGCCGGCAAGCTACCAAAGGCAGGGGAGGCGCAGCGCCCGTTGCGCTCTAGCCCCCGGCCTGCATCCCCCGCCCAACAAGAGCAGGAGACTGGCCCTCATTCGCCCCGGCGCACCCCGGGCCGGCACTAAGCCAGGACAAGACCAGGGCCGCCCATCATGTCCGAGTTGCCCCCAGGCCAAACTAATGGCCTATGCGAGCCGGGAGCAGCCCAAACCCCACCTCGCCCTCAGGCGGACAAAAACCTCGGCGATGGCCGGGTAAGGCCCTCAGCCTGGGGACACCCATTAATGGGGATGGGGAGAGGGGTAAACTCACCCCGCACGCTGCTCCTGACTCCTGGCGATCTCGGCACACGTCTCACGGACACGTCCAGCAGACGGCGTGTCCGGGCGCGCGAAAGAGGACGACAAGATGGTGGGGGGAGGCCTATATACCCCTCCCCCTGTCCTCGCGCCCCGGACGTGATTCTCGCCTATCGCGCTGCGACCAGGCTTGGGGGACTCCTCCCTGAGTCCCTGCCCCTAAGGGGGTGTGGGGTGCCCAGCTGGCACTAGAGGGCTGCCCTCTTTAGTGGCCCCCTGCGGGGGTCTCGGACAGCCGCACTCTCGCTTTCTTTTTTTTTATTTGAAAATGCTTAATTGAAAGAAAGTCAAATAATATATAGTATCAGAAACTGAGAAGAGGGACCTCTCACACGTGAACCGGGGCACGACCACAGCCCCCAGGCACCCTTGCAACTTCTTGCCTGATTCTCGGCGCCCAGAGGCGCCTAAAATCGGACGATAGGCCCCACTGCGCGGGACCTCTCACACGCAAACTGCGGCACGGACGACAGCCCCCAGACACCCTTGCAACTTCCTGCCTGATTCTCGAGCACCCGGAGGTGCATAAAGTCGGACGTGGCATCTCACACGCAAACCGGGGCACGGACCACAGCCCCCAGGCACCCTTGCAACTTCCTGCCTGATTCTCAGTGCCCAGAGGTGCATAAAGTCAGAAGCGATGCCCCGCTGCGCGGGACGTGCGTGGGCCAAGGGCGGGCCTGTCTGCACCCGTCAGAGACAGGAATAGGCAGGGCAGGGCCACCCCCCCTTGGTTTCGCTCTATTCATACCGATCACAACTATCAGGCTTACATGTAGGTGAATAAATTAAATTTGGGACTAATCCAAGACTATCGGTAGCCTCTATATCCACTGCCTCAGGTGCAGGAAAGAATTGGGAACTTGTTTAAGAATTGCTTTGTCTTTCCCATATTTTTTATTCTTTTTTGTGTACTTTTTTAACTGAACTTATGTGAAATTGATATTCGACATTTGAGTCATTGCCCCATTCTCTTACGGGCATGGTAATCCCTAACGTTCTAAGGGACCGGGCCCAACTAGGCTGCACAAGAAATTTAGTGGCAAGAAATTTTGTGGCTGTTGTTACTTTTAGTGTAGCCTAAGCTTAATAGTAAACAAAGCTAGTGTATCTATCACACTAGCTCCTGAAAATGGGGAAGCTAAAGGCCACAGAGACTGTCGCAGGTAGGAGCAAAGTACATAAAACAACGAAACTAAAGAAAACTGCAGCAGATAACTGCACATTAGCTGCGATCGACGATTTAATTGAGGAGGTAGAGTCGATATTAGCTAATGGGAAGAAGCCACCAAATAGTAACACAAAAAAGATCCCCTCATACTACAACAAATAGGACAAGCCCAGCTGCCTAAAATCCCCTACACGTAGCGTCATTATCCATCATAGTCAAGGTGAGGCAGGCACACAGAGTCCAACCCTGCCAACAACCCTTGCAACGAGTGACCCCCCTCGACTTAGCGCCCCTGTGTTTGACGCACTATCCCCTAATGAACATAGGAATAGTAGCAGTGACATGATAATTGTAAATTGTTCAAATAGATTTGCATCTTTAGCAACATTACAAGATTCACCATGCTCAAGCTCAATAAAGCAGGCTCAAGGCAACAAGTTAAAACCAAGCAGGGGTAAGGACAAGGGGGTCCAGGCTGACAGAATAGGAAAAATTGAAGACACTACAGAGCTGCATCAGAAACTAAACACCCTGAGGGACGAGGTTTCAGCCCTAAAAAATCTAATTGGGGATCTATTACTTCGAATTAGTACGCCCAAGAATGATAGTGCTTTGAGTAATAAAAAGCATCCCAATGAGAAATTAAACGTTACTCTGAACGATAGCTCTAGGGGCGGATGCCCTTTTGGTCTACTTCACCCTATTCCTCTAAGACCCAGCGAAAGTAGCGCTGATCGCTCAATGCATTCCAATTATCCATTTCCTCACCTGAACACAGTAATGACCAAGAACATATAGGTCTGAGGCCTAGAATGCTCCATGCAACCAGACACGAGGGATCACAGGTGATACTCTCAGATACCTACAACTCGACTAATTTCAACTTTGTAAGAACTGTAGGGACATGGCAAAATTCTAGATCTTGCACGGGGAGTATAGGAAAATGACAGCTGCCTTACCCTGCACAACAATACGCTACTAACTCTATCCGGGGCAAGATCAACACCTATACTGTCTATATGGCAAATGTCCCCAGACTAAGGCAGGGTATTAGGGAAGACGAGGACTCATTAAAGAACGAAGCAATACACTGGATTAGAAGTAGGCGCCAATGCTTATCTGTCATAAGATCCGTCAATTTAAATGCTGAACAAGAATCTGGGAGTTTGGAGGATATAAAGCTAAACTTCCAATCAAAATATATTGCAGATAGTTTTATAATATTAAACTTGCGCACACACTTCTTGTTTGAATCCAGAATTTGCTTAAGGCAGAACAAAACCATTGTAGAGAAGAACAACAGCACCTTACACGCCCCAAAGGAAACTGATAACCTAGACCTAGTAGATTGACTGAGCGAGTTAGACCAAGCTAATATAAGCGCTAAAACCATGCTAACCACCATAGACCATGCCTGTTTCCCACTAGTGCCTGAAGTTATGGATGCGCAATATAATCGGGCACAAAACTTTCCTTTACCTATTTGTATGGCCAATGGAATTACACCTGAGCGTGTCCTTGAGACAAGTTCTGAGATAGCTCCGGGAAACCTGAAGATGATATCTTGGACTGTAGCTGGGCTTAAACAAAAGCTTTTAGCGCCAGATTGGCAGGAATATATTGAAAGTTTCGATCTCTGCCTTTTTCAGGAAACCTGGCTAAGGGATCCGCCACACAAATTTGGGTATAGGATATTCAGCATAGAGGCCCTGCCATCAAAGAAAGGGAGACCCTCGGATGGGCTGGCAATATGGGTGAAGATAAACCTAAATGTCAAAGTAGAAATTATGAACATCAATTGCGAAGATATTTTAGGGTTGAAACTGAAGCCTCCAAAGACTACTCAGGTACATCTCTTCAATGTTTATATAAGACCAAGACAACTCTCGACAGAATCATCAGTCATCCATCAGCTAGAAGAAGCCTTTGAATCTATTGAACAAGATGGAGTTGTTCTTGTGGGGGGCCGACTTTAACTGCTGCTACGAACCGATATTGAAGTTAGAAACCATCTTTGAGGAGGAGGAGCGGGCCAAAGGGATTCCTCTCTTAGCCGCAAACTCTCGAGTGCCATGTTCCACTGCAGCAATGCAGTTAGCTAATTTCACCATAGGAAGAGGTTTGAGGGCCTGTAATGGCCAATTCCCCTCAGATACTAAATGTTCAAACACCTTTGCTAGAGGCAAATTTAAGACCAGAATCGATTATGTAATGGTAACTATAGAAGACTGGGGATTCATACAGGATTTTAAGGTAGACAACAGAGGGGAGAGTGACCATTTCCCATTATGCTTAGTCTTGTCAGGGGGGTTGATTACTACCCATCCAATCAACTCTAACAACTCGGGGAATAAGTCCCTGCAGTTGACAATAAGTATCAACCGAAGATCAGTCAAATGGTCTGCCATTGTCAACGAAATTGAACCACTCACGTGCATCTACAATGCTTATTGTGAAGCACTCATCCCTTATAGTGACATAAGTCCAGAGTTTATACCCATCACACAAATCCACTGTTGCTTGGCAGAGAGTATAAAAACTTCTCTAACAAAACCGCAAAAGAGAAGCTGTAATTTAAGATCAAATATGCCACAAATTAGACACCTGAGGGCAGAATATAAAAGAGCACAGAAGGTAGCATTAAAGAAACTGGGAAGATGCCAACTGGAATGATCTTATTACTGCTGCCAGACTTAAGGATCACTCTTCATTTTGGAGAATAGTTGCACACAGCAGTAAAGGGGGCAATAATGGTACAGACCATTTCCTTGACCCTGGCACTTGGCATAGACATTTTTTTATCTATACGCAATGCCCAATGAGATTGATACAAACCCCACTGATTTTGCTGAATGTTCTTCCTGTAATACGCCTAAACCATTACTACAATTCAGTATTGAAGAAACAAGACTAGCTTTAGCCGCCATCAAACCAGGATAAGCACCTGGGCCAGACAAGATACCGGGGGATCTGTTGAAACATGCCCCAGAAGTATGGGAACCATATGTGAATCTTCTAACTAATGCAGTGGCAAGAGGGGCGCCTATTCCAGAATCCTGGAAAGGTGCGGAGATAGTACCTATCTATAAGAAGGGCAACAAAGACGATCCGGCTAACTATAGGCCCATAAGCCTGATAGGTACTCTCCAAAAAGTATACGCAAAGCAGATCCTGGGCAAGTTAATTGACTGGATATTAGAGAATGACATACTTTCACCCTGCCAGGCTAGCTTTAGACTAAAGACAAGCACACTCGATCAAGTCTTTAGACTTTCATGCATCACCTGGAAATATGTTAAGTTGAAAATTGGACACATATACGTTGCTTTCATTGATCTGAAAGCAGCGTTCGACTCAATACAAAGAGATCTCCTATGGGGAACTCTACGCAAGCAGGGTGTACCGGCGGAAATTCTATTACAAATAATAAGGCTCCACGAGGGCAATTTTGCTAAAGTACGATGGGGTATAGGGGGGGAAATCACTGAGGACATCCCCAATAGAAGGGGGGTGCGACAGGGGTGTGTTTTGGCTGCAACCCTGTTTTTATTGTATGTGAATGACCTGGTCCAGCATCTCCAAAAATGCTCCCATGACTCCCCAAAGCTAGGAGGAAATCATATATGTGCCCTAATGTTTGCGGATGACACAATTTTAGTGTCCCAGACGCCCAGGGGGTTACAGAGTCTTCTTGATAGTTTTAGTCATTATTGTAGATTAAAAGGCTTAGAAATAAACCCTGCTAAGACTAAATATATGGCCATTAGACCGCACAAATTTTTTAAAAACAAAATAATTTTAGATCAAGTGCCACAGGAGTGTGTTGCCAAGTTTACTTATCTCGGTGTGACAAGTGACTCGAAATTGTCTTGGAAACCACACATAAATAAGGCCAAGACAATCTTACTGCAAAATTCTATCCCTATTGTCAAGAAACTTCACTCTACTGAGTCAAAGGCAATTACTCCAGCTTTGGAGGTTTATAAATATAGAGCCCAATCTGCTTTCCCTCTATGGATCAGAATTATGAGGCGGGAAAATTTAAATTGTTTAACAATAGGGGAAAACAAAATCATGCGGATGTTCACATCGCTCCCCCATAATACCCCAGTGATCCCCTTATTCCTTGACATTGGCATTTAAAGATTGGAACATCTGGCTACATTGAGATCCCTGTCCTATTGGGTTAGAATATGGACCACTGAAGAATTAAAACCATACAGGGAAGCACTGAGAGAACTGTTGGGACTTGACACCCAATTAACATTCCCTGGTTCGCCCATGTGCGAAACTGGATTTTAAAGTTGGGCTTGAACAGGTTATGGGCAAATCCCAACCTATTGACGCAAGACTCAAAGAACGAGATTAAGTATATTTATTGGAATTTTATCATGCACAAAGCCACTTTAGACTGCACTGTAGGGAGACTTACCACGCAATTCTTGTCTTTTAAAATGGTTCCGAGTTTTGAACAATTTCTGGATGAAATTGAACCTCAGCTAGCAAAAATCCTTTACCTGGAATTTCGATACGAGACACTGGATATTAACTCTTTCACAGCTAAGTGGTCTACCATACAAGCAGTGGGAAGGGAACTTAAATGCACCTTGTGCTCGTTAGATGCAAAGGAAGATATTATGCATATTTTATTCTTCTGCCATGTATATGCAAATCCGAGAAGGAAGTGGATAAAGCTGCTGTGTTTGAATCTGATGACTAGAAAATACTTGGTGGTTCTAAGAATATTAAAATCAGATAGCTCACAGCTTCTTGTATTTAGTGTCAGCAGATTCTTACTTGCCGCAAGCTATTTAAGGAAAAAGACAGGGTTAAAAATTTAAAAAAATTCTTTGCAATTTTATTACATCTTATCATGTTTTATGTACTGGATTTCAATTCAGATCACATCTTAGACTCAACTAATGTGATATTGCCCTTTAAGCACAATCAAATTGACCTAAATTATTTTGATGGTGATAATTTTGTATCTAATGAATATACTGTTGTACCTGCTATCACAATTGTATATGAATCAATTACTTTGACTGTGTTATTTTAGACTATATTTTGGATTATATGTATGGTAGATGTAAGGTGCCTACAGCAGTTGAAAAACGTCTATGTGCCTGTCCTTTTAGTAACATGAACTCTGTTTTTAAATTTTTTTATGTAACTTTTGTGCTTGAATGACATTTTATTGATATGTTCTTTTATGATTCTTTGAATCGAAATAAAGATAAATTGAATTGAATTGAATTGAGAAGAGCATAGTGAGCACTAATGTAAAGCAAAAGATAATTGAAATGTTCAGAAAATATATTACTGAGAAGCCACCCACAAGTTACAATAATATTGTACTATAATATGTTTGAACCAGACAAATAGTATTATAAATATATTGTTGGGGGAATAAGTGGGTGAAGAAAGAGTTGAGAATGAAGGGAAGGAAAGGAAAGAAAGGGAAGAGAGGAAACATTATGAAAGAGTAAATAGGAGCAAGCATAAACAGTGCAATAGTAATACATAAAGCAGCCTACTAATTTAATAGGATAGTCATGGAAGTTCAAAAATAGTAGTTGCTTCGAGAGAGGTAGCAGGTTGTCTAGATAGGAAGGATGTAAGCGGCATCCATAACAGATCTTGTTTAATCATCAGCTATGTGGATGCAACATTAACTGTGTCCAACCTATGATTTGTGACATAGCATGTGCCACCATCTAACAAACAAGATATTGGTAATATCCTTCCAATTAGACATAATGATTTGTAATGCAATAGTAATGAGTAGATCAACAAAATTTCTAACCATGAAATCAGAATGCCATATATGAGAGGATCCTCCAAAAAAGATATGTAATCTATCAAATGGTTAATTTATAGAACGAATATTGTAGTTATCTTATCCCAAACTTGTAACCAAAATACATTTATTTATGGGCAGTCACAAAAACATATGCAAAATCTAGTTATTTTCCTTATGACAAAGACCAACATTTGTCATAAGGGGAGAATTTGAACCTGTAAAGATACATAGGGGTTAAGAGTAGTCAATTGCTAGGATGTGGAGTGTATTTTAGATCATATTTTGTTAAATATTTGGATATAGAAAAATGGTTGAAGATCAGTTTCCCATTGTACTTCAACTGTAATCTTGGGTATATCATCAAGGGTCTTATCTAAGTTCTTATATATGTAGGAAGCATGTACTTCAATAGAGAAATTACAAGAAAAAGATGAAATTTGATTGTTGAGATGTAACACTGAGGGTGAAGAAGAGATTTGTAAAAGTATCACTTTTAGGTGTTCATATCTGATCCCATAATGCAAGGGCATTTATGTTCCATCAGAAAAAGGCTGATCTACTGTCATATTTCCTGTATGGATCCCATCTTGCCAAAAGAGTACGCTGTTGTTTAATTTATAACTTTAATTATACCAAATGGGGGCAAACGAAAATCTTTCAAAATTAGACAGAGTGAGTGGGCATAGGTGAGGAGAACGACTTAGGGGGTTGTGAATTATAAATGGCTCGGACTGATAAACGAGAAATCAGGGAGTGTTCCAATTTGTGCCAAATGGTAAGAGTAGAGTGAAATTCACCGAATAGGGAAATCCAAATCTGTTTAAGGGTAAAGGCAAAATGATAAAAATTGGGAAAATTAACCCCACCATTACCTTTAGATTTTTTAAGCTTGCAGAAAGATGCGTGTTTTCTGTGTGTTCCATAAAAACGGTATCAGTAAGCTATTAATAGATTTTCAAAAAGTGCTCTGAATATTGTTAGGGAGAATAGATAAATACAAATTAATAATTGGCAACAGCATCATACTGATGGTATCAAGTCTACCCAACCATGACAAAAATAGAGGAGACCATTGTTCGGACAAAGTAATTTTTTTTGGTTTTAACTGCATCGTGATTAACAGAAATAGGGGTATAAGTACAAGAACTGCAGCTAACTAGCATTAGCATTAGTTAGTTGCAGTTTTCTTAACGCAACCAAGCACCAAAAACTATCACCCTGTTAGCGATATATTTACAATATGTTGCTACATGGCGATAGTTTTAGGTAACCACAGTGAAAACTGCCGCTAACACTAGCGTGAAGGCGATACAAATTCTGATGCTAGCGGGCGAAAACTGATGAAAGGCCAATTTGCGGGCAAAAAACTCACGTTAGTCAGCAGAACTTCCCCTTTTTTGCCTCTAGAGGCAAAAATAGCCAATAAGTCCACCTCCAATTAAAAAAGTAAAAGAAAAACAATGGAATGCAGAACGGAGCAGGCAGGGACAAGTGCAGCACAGATCAACAACCTCCCCAAACTCCCCAACAGCGAGGATGACCAGCCAGAGTCCCAGGGGAAGAGGAAATGCACAATCAGGGCTACATATATGAAAAGAGGTGCATCGCTGGGGAAAAGTGATGCATCACTTTTCATTACGCCCTCCCTGCAGCACCATGGCAGCTAAAACCTTGAAAGCACGGACAGTCCCCAGGGCCCAGAGTCCTCCCTGTGCCTGCATCTCGGACCCGGAGTGGGATGCGGAGGTGCTGTGGAGTTGCTGGGCCATGGTGGTAGATATTGAGGCATCGGCGATTGCCCTTACTTGGTAGTGAAGTCTGCCAGGTCACATGGAGACATATTGCTGACCTTTGTGAGAAGACCGCCTGGTGCCCATTGGAGCTGTGAATGGTAGAGGCTCTCCTGCGCACCAACGTAGGGAGTTCTGCATTGCATACCATGCGCCACCACTACACCGGGGTGCACGGAGGAGATTTACCAATGGTGGGCCGTGCCTCTCTGCATTACAGGCCGGAGGATGTTGTGCTGGCCAGACGCTGTAGAGGGTGAGGCCCCTGAGCGGAGCCGAACTTGTGTGGTGGGAGCGCTGCAACTTCACGCATAAAGGGGCCCTGTTGTATCACCTGCATCTGGAGTTCCTTTGCAGACTTGGCGGTGACTGATGTACCCAGGCTTGTGAAATCCCGCCTGGCTGAGGCTCCTGCTGGCTGAGTCACCGATTTGGAGAGAGTGCAGTGGATTGCACCACGGTGTCAATGTCCAGGTGAGGAGAATCTGGGACGCGAAGCGGAGGAGCCCCGGGGTTCGAGTCGGGCCCAGGCCTAGTGCCTGTGGGTGACACACCCCAGTGGCGGCTCCTCCGCTATGGTGGAGGAGCGTCGCCCCACTGCTTTCAAGCATTGCAAGAAGAGGAAACATAACATGATGATAACTTTCTGATATTCTCATGCTATGTTTCCTTTGCGGGCGGGAGGATGGGTGGGGCTGCTCTACTCACAGAGCAGGGCAGGGGCGGAGTGGTATGCCCACTCAAGTGCGCAATGACTGTTTGGTCGGCCCTCTCAGGCTGCCCAAAGCAGTCATGTGCACCTCCCTGTTTGCAATGCAGGCTGCATTACAGCCTGCATGGAGAACATGCCCACCCCTCCAGGCCCTGGCTGAACGCCTTGTTACAGCGCTCAAGAACAATCACAATGCCGCATTGCAGTGTTGTGATTGGCTTTGGGGAGGGAGCCTGGCTGCCTGCTTCCTGTTCCTTGAAGCAGACTCAGGAGAGCAGGAGCACAGAAGACGCGGGACCTGGCCTCGAGGTAAGATTTAAAAAATATATATTTACAACCCCGGCTCCCCCACCGTGTCCCTGCCCCCTCCAGTGACCTTTCCCGTGTTTCCCACCTCTCAGTTGTCCAGTCCCCGCACGCAGCACTAGTTAATGGTGACCACTGTGCGGCCATGCCCAGCGGGCGTACCACTGGTGCGCCAAAGGCAAGCCTGTTTGCGTCCGTCCACTCCTGGACCGCGCCCAGCACCAAGGACACTTCCTCTCGGACACTCCACCGCTACGATGCCAGCACCCTCCTTGCCATCAGCCCTGGACGCCACACCGCCTGCCATCTAGCATCACTGTAGAATTCCCTTGCACCCTGCATCTGCCGAAACTGCAAACGCACCTTCTGCCACATAAGCACACCAGCGCCTCCTGCCGCCCAGCCGACTAACAGAGCAGCAGACTGGCTCAACTGCATCCTCCTCAATGTGCGGTCCCTCCCAAACAAGCAACAGAAGTCTGGGACCTCCTCGACGCCACATCTTCAGACATCACCTTGTTCACAGAAACCTGGCCCAACCTCTGCTCCGGACATCGCCATCACCATCCACGACGGCTACAAATTCACCCGCATGGACAACCCTGAGTGTCCAGGAGGAGGCATTGCCATTGTCTAAAATCTAATGACCCGACGGCTACCATGGAACAACTCAACTTCCAGATCCGGACCAACCCCAACCCCACCCTCCGCGGCACCCTTGTCTACAGGCCCCCTGGCCCATGAACCCCCATTGTAGACCTCATCACACCCCAGGCTCTCCCATCCACTGACTACATCCTACTCGGACACCTCAAGTTCCACCTAGACAACCCCAGTGACCAGAACACCACCACCCTCCTGGTGAACCTCGCCAGCATCGGACTCAAGCAGCTAGTCACCGCACCAACCCACATAGCCGGACACACGCTCGACCCCGTCTTCTTCACCAGTGGGAACTTCAACTACAGCTACACCCCCGAACTCTCCTGGACCAACCATCATAGTATACATCACGCCTTCACCACGCCCACCATACACCACCGCCATCATGACCCTCCAGCTGCAGCTGGATCAAGGCCATCAAAGAACTTTTTGGCAACTCCCTCAGCACCACCACTCCACTACTGCTTACAGATGCCACCACCGCAGCGTGCAAACTCCACCGATGGAGCTCCAACTACGCCGACACCCTGGCAGCTCCTCTGTGTCAGTGGACCGAGCATCTGGGGGTTGCTGGCCGCCAGGGATGGTGACAGCAGACACCCTGGACGCCAAACTAGACTGTACAAAGGGAAGCATCTAGGCATATGCGTGACCTTGTAAACCCCAATGCCGTATTATACCTGCATCAGGTAGGATGTCTGCAGGGTGGACGTTCCCACTCAACAAAGCCTCATAGGAGTGGCGCAGTGAAATCTATGAGATTTCACTGCGACAATTCTAGGAAGCCACTGCGTCAAAACCTTATGCCTGCCTCATGGTGGGCATAAGGGTGACGCAGTGCCATAGGGATAGGCCTTACCCATGCATTGCTGGATTTGCGTCATGCTTGCGACAAAATTGCAGCAATGCATGACTTGAGCGCCGACCGATACGTCAGGAATACTGACATATCTGTAAATCCTTGCGACATGAAGTGCCATACAGTAAATATGGCGCATCCATGGTGTCGCAAGGAGGGCGCATTGAAAAGTGTCGCAAAGCTGTTTTGTCGCAGCGATGCAACACTTTTCATGAATGAGGCCCAGGACTGCACCCTATCTTATTGTGGGGCGCATTCCTGAGCTTTTGTTTTAACGCAGGGCATTGCAGCAATATTCTTTGCTGCGCTGTCCAGCACCAAAACCTCTAAAATGAGGCCCCAAGTGTTTGCACCAATTTTAAGACCAGCTATTTTCTGTTCTTAAAAACTGCCTCTAACTGAACTTAGAGGCAGTTTTTTCGGTTTTGCACCATACAAGGTATTCCTTGTAAATATCACGAAGTGGGGTTAGCGTCAGTTTTTGCACTGGAAAGCCCTCCTTGCATCTCATTTTTGTTAACTCTCGCTAACAGAAGTAGCGAACTTTAAAATTCACGTTTTTGCTGAAAAAGTGCTACTACCTCCAGTTTTCGACAACTTGTAAATGAGGCGATAAAAAAATAGCCTCCGTAACGTCAAAAAATTGACGCTACGGCGGTGTTAAGTTCTTGTACATATGCCCCATGATGTCTCTAATGGAATTGGAATATAAAATACCTCGGTATTTGATATTTTTAGAATTCCATGTAAAGCCTCAATCTTTAAACATCCCTTGAAAACTGTATTTATTTAGAGGTATGACTTATGAATTTAATTGAATTGAATAGCTTTTCAAGAAAATCATAAAAGCACACAATATAACAGACAATAAAAACGCCTTTCAGTGAAATACAACAATTCAAATACTTAAAATTCTTAAAAAAACACAAAATACATTAATAAAAACATTGGAAATCAGCAGAAGAATAAATAACAGACTAATTATACACAGCATAAAAACCAGGGTCCCAAAAAAACATCGCCCCTGAATGACCCCAGATAACAAACAAGTCAAATAAACACAAATAGTTGGGGAATGTAACAACTGCAAAAAACAGAAAGGCAGGCCTCACTTGTGTTAAGTTCATAGGTAGGAGGAGTGGGCGAATAAATCTATGCCTAAAATGGCAAAAAATTGGACAAACAATACTGAGATATCAGTAGTCCTGGGTGGAGTTCGCGGAGTTGCATTAGGCACAACTCCACAAAGTCACAAGTGGAGTTTTCTGGCACGCTCGTTCGTGTTGCGATGGAAATGTGGGGTGCGTCCTTGCGTTCAAAATCGCACACTAACGGCACCAAGCGGTTCTCAAGTGCATTCTCACGTTCTAAATCTCACACAAACTGTACCACACGGTCCGCATGGGTGCGGCCATCTTGTTTTTCTGCTCTCTGTTATGGCTCTGTGCCTAAATCTTAATCTCTCTTTAATCTCTGTTATCCTCCCTCTTTAAAACTCACCTACTCCTCATTTTTCTTTTTTATATTAGTGTGCGTCTTTGTATTTGTGTATTTTACGTTTTTGGGAATTTTTTGTATTTTTTGTGACTTTTGATTTATTTCCCCTTACTTCCTCATCTTTATTCTTTCCATTCCTTTTACTTTATTTTTTTTCTGAACCCACCCAGCGCCATGGCAGAGGCAATGAGGTTACGCTGCGGGCGTCGCCGTCGCCCCGGTGTGTAGCCCCAGGCAATATTTGATGGAAGGGAGGTGGCTCGGGACAAAAAAAAAAACTGTCACCTCCCCTCCATGTTGGCAGCAGGCGGCAGGCCCGGTTGCGGATACTCCCTGCAGGAGCGTTGGCGGCGCTGAGGGCTGGGGCGCCGGTGCATGCAGAAGACCAGCCAGGTTCAGCGCACCACCCAGCAGCTGACGCACCACTGGGAACAGGACCTGCTCGACCTACTAGGCATCAAGATTCCAGGGCTAGGTGAGTATTAATTATTTGTTGTGTTTGTGTTCTACAATGCTAAAAAAAAATAAATCTGAATAGCCTGCTGCTCACACTTAGAGGTAAGTTACGTTTAGTTTACGCTGGTATATTATTGTGTGATCCAGTTTATAGTTTCTGCTAGGCAGGTCCTCCGCGCTGCCTAATCATGCTCATCATTGGTGCTCGCTTTGGCTGATGAATTAATGCATTAGTTCCAAATGTAGTTTTTGTTAAGGAACTTTAGAATAGGGGTTTCAGGATTAGTATGGGCAACTCAACGATAGTCAATAGACTTGAGTCAAACCTAGTAGTGCTATAGGTGATCTGTTTTAGAGAAATACAATGTGACTGCATTTGCTTCTCATAAAGGAATTTGTGGAGATTAATAACTGAATAACTAATCTATTTTTTTTTTATCTTCTTAATTTCTTACATCAGCACCCAAGGGCAAGAAGAGGGACGTTGTCAAGGTTCCGGGAGAAGCTGGGCAGCAGGCGCCGACCACCAACGCCGCTGCCGAGAGCTCTGCTGACCTCAGTAAGTCCTATTATTTAATATTATTTCCCTAATGTTGGGGTTTATGATTGTTGTAGAATTTTTAGGGTAGAATCTTGGGGTATTGGAATGTTGGTGCTATCTATCGTGCAGATTCAGATTGCAGGCCCAGGTAAGCTTGAATTATAAATAGAATTCACCATGTATGTTTGTTTAGAATGCTTTCTTTTTCCTGCTCATGCTCTAACACAGTTGAATTCACACAAAAATGGCCATGGTCATCATGGACCACCCCCCCCACCAATGTAGTGTGCTGCTGTCTCGTTCATTTATAGTTAGAGTATAGCAGCAGTTTCCCATGACAGTGCAGCATGGCTGGGAAAAAAGTATGAGGTCTCACTCCCATTGCATTATCCAACCAACACCATATGTCTTTCATTGACCATTATTTCACCCCTGGCTTGTCTAAGTTTGTGAACCAATCATATGCCCAGAGTGATATTTAAAAGATACTGCAGTGCTAACTGAACTGTAGTGCTGTATTGCAGTTGTATTTGGGGTGGCATATCTGGAATGTAAAATATGTATAATGTTTTATTCTGGCCACGCAAAACACCAGTGATGCTGGCTCCAGTGCCGCTGCAGGAGGACACAGGTCAGTTGGAGGGGGAGAAGCGGCTGCAGGGATGGGCGCTGGCAAGTCACATAATTTCTTTCAATTACTATACTCACTAGCTTGTACCAGGGCGTTATCATCAACATATGACCGTGAAGTGAACACCCCCAAGCTTTGACCGTGAAGTGAACCCCCCCCCAGCTTTACCAGCTGCAGCGGTGGTTGAGTTATTATGTTTTCTTCTATCTGCAACTCAGCAAAAGCTCACATAATGAGCGTTGATGGCTTGAGGGAAACATGAAAGTAATGAAGGTTAAAAGAAAGGCAATGGTATATGAGTGAAAGGGTGGGTGGGTGAAAGGGTGCATGGGTGGGTAAAGGGATGGATGGCGAAAGGATGGTTTGAAGAAAGGGTGGCTATTGAATGGATGTATTGGAAATTTTGGTGAAAGACTGGATGAAAGAAAGTAAAGCTTAATCATGGTGGCTATGGGTGAATTAGAATAAAATGATGAATGAATATTTGGATTGTTTGGATGAATAAACAAGGCAGCTCTTCTCATGAGGAGCATGCTGCTCACCTACTTTGCTTATTTGGTTTATGTAGGATTATCATTCACAGCTATGGTTCTAAGTGGGGGGCATTTTTTATTCTTTGTTCTACTCCCTTGACTCGCTGTATTTGTTAAGTGAGCCAGATGTATCCCACCCATCATTCATTATCCTTCTCTCCCCGTCGATGGCATTTTTGCCACCTATGACCGAAGTGCAGTATGGGTCAATTTGTGACTGCAGTGTTTGCTGTGCAATGTGAGTTTGCTTCAATTAATGCAGCATTTACAATGTTTTCAATGCATTGCAAAATGAGCACACAAGGGGGCATATTTACAAGGATTTAACGCCGCCGTAGCGTCAATTTTTTTACATTAAGGCTGCTATTTTTTCATCACCATATTTACAAGTTGCCACAAAGTCCAGTTAGCACATTTTTTCAGCGTTAACGTGAATTTTTCACAGCGCCACTTAAGTTAGCGTGACTTACCAAAAATGAAATTTAAGGTAGGCGTTCCTGCGTAAAAACTTCATCAAAACACACAACGCGATATTTACAAGGATTTCCTTGTACATCGCAAAAACAGAAAAACTGCTGCTAAGTTCCATTAGCTGCAGTTTTTTAACGTCAGACCAGGGGTGGACCAGGGGTGGTCTTCTGACGGGCCCTCTTATGTCGCAGGAATCTAATATGTAGTAGAATAAGAAATGGGTAGTACCCCTGGAGTCAAAGGGGGATATTCACGAGAACGTGCGATAATCATCGCCAAAATAGGTTAACACAATTCTTCATATCGCCGTCTATCGCGGGAAAATAACGCTGTGTCAACGTCACATTCTCAACACGGCGGTAACATGCGATAGTTTCCTGATAACGTGTCAAATGTCCGCGATAAAATCACCGGGACGGCGATAAAAATCCCAAGCCGAACGTGAAAAAAGTTGCGATGGGCCCAACCGCGATAATAAAATCAGCGATAAGCTGCGCCAGGCCTGCAATTCACACACGTCAAGTGGGAAAAATCACCATAAAAGCAGAAAAAAACCCACCAACAAAACCAAAACAACAGCGAAGCACAATGGAGGTAGCCGGAGCAATTATAGAGGACAACCAGAACCCCAAAAGCCCCACGGAGGACCAGCCTGGGACGTAGGGGTCAGGGAAGGGCAAGGAGAAGAAGAGGAAGACACGGTTCAGTCCCCAGGAAAACAGGATCCTGATAACGGAGGTGATAGAACACCATCAACAACTGTTCGTCACCTCCACTGTATCATTGGCAACAAAAAATACAATATGGCAGTCCATCGTGGACAAGGTGAATGCAGTCGGAGTGCTGAGGAGGACAATGGAAGAGCTCAAGAGGCGCTGGAATGATGTGAAGCGCAAAACCAAGCAGAAACTCGGCAACAACCAGAAGGCAGCAATGCAGACTGGAGGTGGGAGTCCAGCGCCACAGGAGGAGCTGGATGAGATGGAGGAAATGGTGTCCACAGTCATCAGTATGGAGACGGTGGCAGGAGTTGGGAGACCGGACACTGCTCAATATGGCCTGACACAACAGCAACAGGGTGAGTAACGACCAGGGACTGGGGGGACGGGGGGAGATGGGCACAATGGCACACATGCACAATTAAGTATAGCACAGTGCACACCCACAATGACTCTGGATCATGTCCCTGATCCCCTTGGCACACTGCAGCACACCTAGAAACAGCAAGTAGGCCCCCGTCGACTATGTGCCCAGAGGGGGCCCTTCCCACACATCACCAATCTCACAACCAACCCATGCACATGTGCCAACCCCAGCAAAGCGGCGTGTCTGTGAGCCACACTGACAATGCAAGTGACACTGCATGACGAATTCCATGGGTGTAGTCAATATATCATGACATGTTGCACACCACGACACTGAGGTGGCTGAGTGTGGACCACATCCGTAAAGGAGCAGGTCACACTCTGACACATCTACGTGCACAAACAACCCCTGACGTCAACAACACATCGGCGGGCAAACCATGCCCCAGAGTCCCAACTCCCACCAAGAGCCCAATTTACCCAAGTATGCAACATCTCAGCACTGTATAAGCAAAGAAGTCAAAGGCACACCGCCTGAAAGGGATAAGGGGCAGCAAAAATAGAGCTGCAGGGGCGACCCTCCCAAAATGCAGCACACACACATAACATTCAGAGCACATCAACTGTGAAAACAATGTGGTACAAACTGCAACACGTTCACAACAGAACAGAGGACACAACTGGTGCCGCTTGTGTGTAGAAACTGGGCAATCACATTTGGCATAGCAGGGAAATGTGAGATGATAATGTACAAGTACAAACACACATCCGTGATGTTGTCGAAATGTCCACTGTCCCGCATCAAATAGGCAGCTCCTGCCAAACAGTCATGCAGTATGTATGTAAACTTGTACAATGCGTCAACATACATGTGAACACAATGTTAAACTGCATCTCCCCTTCACATTGCAGAGGGAGAATCAACACCTCCTGCAGAGCAGATCGAACATCTCTACACTGATGACGAAGAGGACCTCCCCACCTTCGACACCGATGCCCTCCGAGAGCTCATGGACAGCTTCGGCACCTCACCTCCAGGAGCAGGGCAGCCCAGCTGCATCGAGGAGACCCCACCCCCTGCACAGACCACACAGCAGGAAGCACCCACCACCCCAGCTGTCTCCCAGTACCCCCACGAACAACACATGGCCTTCCAATGCCGTGTGTTAGGGGGCCAGGAGAAGATGGCTGAACAGGTGCGGGTGGGGTTCGACCTCATGGCAGCCAAACTGGATGCCATACGTGGGTGTTTAAGTCCCATCAGGGACCACTTACAGTCCCTAATGGACACCCACAGTCCGCTCCATGCTCTCCAGCGATCCATAGCTGACATCGCTGGAGTCCTGACTCAGAGACAAGAACAACTGTCTAGTCAGAGTGGCTCCAGCGATGTCAGCCGGGAGTTGGAACACATGCGGAGGATCATGGAGAACAGGGAGCGGATGCAGGCAGAAAGAATGGCTGCCACGGCTGCACACCAGCGAGATGTAGCTGGGATCTTCCATGCCCTGCAGACCCTCATCATGGCATTGCTGCCACAAGGCCTGGCGCCGATGAATGCTGCTGCTGCTTCTACATCCACATCTCCGCCCCCTGATGTGTCAGTGCCTCACAGTGCGGCAGACAATCCACCTCCGGCCCCTGATGTGTCACTGCCACACAGTGCGGCAGAGATTCCACCTCCTTACCCTGATGTGTCAGTGCCACACAGTGATGCAGGCAAAACACCACCACCCACATGTGAGGCACATGAAACATCAGAGGACGAAGATGCGGATGATTCTGCCTTAGTGGTAAGGAGGAAGCGGTAGCATTCATCTCCGCCATATGGCCTGTTTCTGCTTGGTTCTGCCCTCTGCATCATCACCTTCCACTGTCCCCGATACACTCTGCGACACTCACCTTGGACCTCGGCATGGACTGCCATATTCCGTTTGGTTACCAATGACACAGCAATCAGACTGCGGACTGAACTCTTCCTCTTCCGATGAACTTGTCATTCCCTGAAGGACTCTGGCTGGCCCTCCACGGGGCAACAATGTAAAGTGGGGTTTGCATGGCCCTGTACTGCTCCAGCTTACACACTCCACTGAATGTGAATAAAACATTCAAATTCACACAGGTGTGTCATGTCTATGATCATTCAAGTATGAAAGTATGGATGAATGTAGGGTCAGTGATTCCCCCTTACGTCCATGTTGCTCATGTTGTGGGACTCGAGTCACAGGGTGCAACATTGCCGATTGCGGTCCGGGTGGCGCCGACACTATGACAGAGACACACGCATTAGTTACTTTCTTGTCCAGCCCAGAACTGGACCACGCCCAGAGCCCCGGGCTCATCGTTCACACCCCTACGCTGGACCCGCATACGCCAGCCCAGCCCACTCAGCTTACGCTTACAGGGGACGACGACAAAGCTACATGTCCCAGGTCTTCCCTGTAGTGATCTGCTGATCACTGGTCTAGTTGTCAGCATGCCACAGCCACTCCCTGAGGGATGGTTTACACCCACACCACACCCATCCAGCACAGGCGTCACAGGACATGTGACCCTGCCAATAAAAGGGGCCTACCACATCACATTCCCCACTGCTGGAGGTGACATGATGGCGTCCGCACCACGAGACTCACTTATGAAGGGGCCATGACTTGTGGCTCACTGGGTTAGTGGCACCCGATGCACTGCGGCCAGCACGGGCCTACCCCCACGGGATGATGACTTGCGGTGCACATAGTTGGTGGCACCCGATGCACTGCGGCTGGTACGGGCCTACCACCACGGGACGGTGACTTGCGGTGCACAGAGTTGGTGGCAGCCGATGCACTGCGGCCGGCACGGGCCTACCGCCACGGGACGGTGACTTGCGGTGCACAGAGTTGGTGGCACCCGATGCACTGCGGCCGGCACGGGCCTACCGCCACGAGACGGTGATTGGCGGTACACTGAGGTAGGGGCATCTGAAGAGCTGAGCGGGTGTGCAGCATGCGATGATGCGTAGACCTCGATACGCCGTCCTGCCAATCAAGATTCGATTTGAATTGAGAGCCCTGCTGGACCGCAGTGTACGCCGAAGGCAGCAGTCAGCACACACATGACTCCGCGGTGCGGTGCCGCAGGGTGCGCTGGGGGCCTGTGGCGCGGAATCCAGCGATCGGCTGAGGAGGTTGCACTGGCATGTGGTGGGCCCTCTTGGAGACACGCCGGTGGCGGCAGGTGAGCATTGAGGCCTGGGTGCGCAGGGGCAGCCAGTCATCGCAGGGCGGCGGATCGGTCTGGGGACCAGGGCTGGGGTGCAGCAGGCGCACAGGATCGCGCAGGCACCACCGGTCACAGCGGCGGCCTCGTGGCTGGGTGGGGGGCGCCGCCCTGGCAGACACGACCCTGCATGCGATGACGAGATGTGCGCGGGTTGGCTTGGAACGTAGCCACCTCGTCTCCAGTGTGAATCTGGCCATTGAGGGTGGTCGGCCACGTGTGTGTAGGCCTAAGGACAGGATATGGCGGACACAGAAACACACGCAGTAGTTACTTTGGTGGCCATCTCGGAACTGTACCACGCCCAGAGCCCCTGGCTATTTATTCACGACATACGCCGGCCAAGGCCACTCCGCTCACGCTTACAGGGGAGGACGACAAAGCTACATGTCCAAGGTCTTCCACACTGCCTGGGACGTTTGCGACAACATTCGTGAACAGGCCCCGGTGGTCCACTTTTGCCTGCACATTGATGGAATGCGTGTGGTTTCTGTTGCGGTTATTGTGTGCAGTGTCAGCAGGGGGCACAAGTAGTACATGTGTGCAGTAAATTGCCCCCAACACGTGCGGGAAGCCAGCTATGGCGTAGTTCCCTTGCTTGGTCTCCAGCTGTTCCTGCACAGTGTGGGGGAAGTGAAGGTGCAGGGGTATCAAGCTGATACAAACCGTGATGCTTACAGGTATGATTAATCCTGCATAATAAGACCGTAACAGAAGTTCGTGTGGTCGTAACCTTCCTTTTCTTTCCAATGAAGGTTACGACCACACGAACTTCTGTTACGATCTTTTTGTGCTGGATTTATCATGCCTGTCAGCATTCCGGTTTGTCCAAGTGCAATGCACTGTGATTACGTTTGTGACTATGCGTACGCTTGACCATTGTCACCATTTATCCAACAGGTTTCTGAATACTGACTTTCGGAATATGGAATTGTATTGGGGAGTTCCCGCAGCATATGCAGATATTTGAATCCACACGTTGCCCTGATGAAGTTCCCCGTTGGGAATGGAACGCGTTGGCTGAGCTTTTCGTATTGTTGATTTATGTATTTGTAATAAAGAACTGTTTTTACACTACTGTTGACTACTGGTCTTCATGACCTGGCGCACCCCCATTTCAGTGACTACAATCTTGGATCTGTGGCACAGAGGCGTCAAGCAACGGCTGGCGTTGGGGTTGGTTGCGCAGGAACACTACGAATTGGAAATAGCGTGTGGTGCGGATACAGGGGCCCGCCGTTGCTTTTGTGGACATGCATCCAAGACAGGTGTGAGGAACTTTGATAGGGCTGGCTGTGAGTCTCCTCCGACTCTGGCAGTTGTTGGTTGGAAGGTACCAGGGGCCAACAGGTGCAGCACAGCCAGCAGCTTTGTCTGCGGAGGGATGTTGGTTCTCTGCTGTGTTGGTACTGTCAGCCTGTGGGCAACGTGGGTTAGGATGCGGAGGATGGTTGTCCTTTTGAGCCTGTAGTGGGCAATGGCATCCTCTGGCGCTGAGTGTCTGAGGCTGGTGCGTTTTAGGAACGTCCGCTGTCTTCTTCTGCGCTGCTTAGGTGGTAGTCCGGGGGGGTGGTCCGGGGGGGGGGTCCTGGGGGTGGTGGCGGTGGGTGTTGTGGCCCTCTTGGGTCTCCAAGCTGCATGTTCATTGGCTCCATGGCATCTGTTGGTCTTCAGATGTGGCTCTGGGCTGGGCTCCCTTTCTACTGCAGGTTGTCGTCCTGCTTAGCACCAGTAATAGGCAGGTGTTAAATCCCTGCTGCTAACGCGCATTATCGCCTGTTTTTGGCTCGCATCGCCGATCTGGCTGGTCGTTGAGAATATCGCGAAGTGGTGTTTTCGTGTGTTTTTGCACGGGAACGCCTACTCTGCATATCATTAGCGTTAGTTGTCGCTCTCATCCGTGGCGATGTTTTTTGCGGCAGCTATCGCTGGAAAACTGGCGATTTCGGCAGTTTGCACCAGCTTGAGAATAGGGTGAAAAATCTATCGCCACTTTTGCGGCGCTAAAGTGCCGATAAATCGGAGATATGTCCTTGAGAATATGCCCCAAAGTGCGGTGAAATATTCTGTACATGTATACAAGGAACAAACATACCAAGGAAGGTTCTTCATAGCACTAATTACAAATCTTGATTTTCTCGTAGCAATTGTCATAAATCTTGAAAGCCCCTTTTGTGAAGAGTCAAATTGATCAATATAAAAGCTGTGACAAAAGATTAAGCATTAATGACACTAATCTTCACTTATTGTACAGACTGAATTTTAAAGTTCCAGAACAACACCCACCTATGTCCACTGCTTTACACAAAGAACGACGATGCCAGAAGATTCACTATAGCCTGTTAAAAGAAAATTAATCAAGCAATTCTGTCCTTGAAATCACTTTTTAGCAACACGAGGAAATGCCTTTTACTTGTTCTATTTTGCAAAGTCCGTTCTTCGCGTTGTTGAAGAAAATTTCTGTCAAGTCCTACAGAAGGCAGTACCTCACATAATATTCACATAGAGAATTGCACTGTTTAAATAATAGAATGTTCCACAGAAGAATACATTTTCAAAAGAAATTAAACCATTCTATGGCAATATTTTCCTAATTACCTCTATGTTGCAGGAAGTTCTAAACAACAACAGCAAGACATGGCGTCAAGAATACCTGAGAATGTTTTTTGTCTGTCTTTTATTAACTGTTGCAGGTTCGGGTGCAGTTTTGTGGGATGTGCCAACCTAGGAAGACTGGAACGTCAGAAACAGGAAGCTGTAGACAGGGAACCACAGAAAGCCAGAGACTCTCCAGAGCTGTTTGAGCTTCTTTCATAGACTATTATTTGGAGGAGTGCTGACAATGTGTCACCATCAATTAGGCCATGTGTGCGTGTCTCTGGTTGTGTGAACACTTGCCATGGTTGTGAATGCAACATGCTTAATGTCTTTCGCGTAACTAATGTTCCTCATGTATACAATCATTGTTGGACATATCCAGAGTGCACAAACATGTATTGGATGAAACAACCACTGCCACCAGGGATTACTCAGATCAGTAGCACACATGATACGTTGGGACAGTTAAACTACCAACATGCGGGACAGTTCCATAATACTAGCACTATTTACGCTTCAGGTTGGACAAGCGTGAGTGTGCGTAATGTGCAAGGACAGGGGGAAGCAGGGTCATGACCACCACCATGGCAGTGTCTGAGAAGGGAGTGGATCTACTGCCAGAGGATCTCCCTCATTCACCTCTGGCAAGAAGAGGTCATAGTCCATTACAGGCTTAAGGAGAAGTCCATTGTCTGCCTCCTGAACCAGATAGCGCCTGGGCTGCAGCCCACATCCCAGTGCTAAGCCAACATCCCTCCACAGACCAAGCTACTCACTGTTCTCCACATGCTGGCATCAGGGACATTTCAATATACCACCACTGGAGTGACAGGAGTATCACCGGCATCCTTTTCCAGGTTCCTCCCCACTGTCCTGGATGCCAACATAAGCCTGACAGCTAACAACGACATCTCCAGGGCATATAATGAGTGTCATAGAGGAAATTTGCACTGCTATTGCCAGTGCAGACACACAATGAATGGATATCAAATACTGTCAAAGCCCCAAGGTGTGTTGCACTTGGTCACACCAGGTTAATTGTGGAAAGGACTTTTGGTGTCCTCCAATCCCGTTTTAGGTGCCTGGACACATCTGGCAGTCGACTGTTATACTCACCACCACTGATATGCAAATTTATACTTGACTGTATACGACACAACATATGTGTCTGGACTAATGCACCTTTGCCCGAGGACAATTTTGATCAGGAAAATCCATAGGATGGAGGGGAAGAAGAAGAGGACCAGAGGCAACCTGCCAGTACAGCAACAGCAACACGGAGGAGGGATGGAATCATCAATAATTTATTTGCAGATTGACACATTAATGTAATATTCACGTCAAAATATGGATACATTGAAATCATGAGTATGTATATAAATAAACAGTTACTTAACTAACATCTTGTAAGCTCTGTGTATCTTATTTGAACATTACACTTCTGGCATACTGTAGTTGATCCACTTAAGTATGTCACACAGACCAATAATTTAGCGGAGTATATGACACAACCTATGACATTACTTGTTACCAGTAAATATGTAGTGCATGTCAACTACAAAATGCAGATGGGGCACCATTGGACAATAGTATGTGATTGGTGTATTGTGCCCTATGCAGCACCAGGTCCATCGTTCATTTAAGTTTAGGAGTCAAAATATCCTGCACCTGGTGCATAGATTAATCTGGGGGAAGATTGCTCTTCTCACTGCCAATGGTGTGTGAAATCATCTTGGTGTTCTGCATCTCACATACCATATGTGTGCAGACAGAAGTCCCATAGCTACATGACAATGGTGAGCAGGATCACCTGGAAGGTGGGGAGGGTAAAGCAGAAAAGGACGAGGTAGTGTTGCAAAATCATCCTGTGCCCTGGGCACCCCCAAATGTTTTAAAAACTGGTACATATGGTAACTGACTCTGACTGACCCTGGGCTCTGCCTAACAAAGGCCAGAGCCAGTGCAATGCTGAAGACACATTTACAATACAGTGAAAACACCTACATACACCAGGGTACACTATGGGTTAGGGTACCCTTATAATTGGCATGACCTCCCCTATAAGGCCCTAGTACAGAATAGGGCAGGAGGATAGAAACTACCTTTAAGTCCCTAGTAAATAATAGGGCATGGTAGTTTAGAGGTCAGCAGCCTTTCTTCACTTGCATGTGTGCACTGCTGAAGCCTGAGGTCTGTTTTAAAGCAGCCCTGTGTGTGCCCTTGCACTGGTGCCAACAAATCTGGGCAGTGCCAGTGCTGGCACACTTGTGCCATGTAGCAAGGGTGACTTCGCTGCATGGCTATTTTTCTGTGCATAAAGGGACACATTCCAGCACAAAAATAATCTAGAAAGCGGAATTTCCCTCATCCATGTGTGCTGCAGCATGCAGCACACTTGGAATGAGCTGAAACGCACAAGAACTAAATACATGTCTCCCAGTCTTGCCTGTCTAATGTCGCATTTTCAGAGTTGTCATATTTGACACAGCCCCAGATATGTGGATCTGGAGCTGCATCAAAAGCTGTGAATGTTGTGGTGGAACCTCCAACACAACACCAATTGTCCACCCCTTTGCTGTAGCGGACTGCTGTGGTAAGCCAAATATGGACAAGGTGGCATAACTACAAGTAAACTGGCTTTGTGGAACCCTGTAAATATGGGGATGTTATTCACACCACAAGAACATAAACAAAATTGATGTCCCATTGGCGCCTATGCATTGTATGCATGCCCCCAAATTGACAAAGTAGTAAATGCTTGGTTGACACATAAGTGTGTGTCTCAAACCCATGATAGTGGTACACACCTTACTGGTGTGGGGTAAGTATTTGCCACATATGTAGTCACACATACAATATATGGAAAACAGTATACCTTGTACAATTGCATGCCTTGCCAAACAAACATTGTTAAGTATGGTGCAGCATGCATCTGTGAAGGTTTGCATGTTGAGAGTCTAGACACATTTAGAACCAAAGGCATAAGACCAATGAAAGCCACATACACAACATATGTCACACGCAATTGCCATAGAATGTTGCCAGGCATGCAACACCTAAAAAATTGTTCAAATACAGGTCACATACCACTTAGTGTTAATTTTTTAACTGCATTACATGTTAGCATGATGTTTTCATAGCCGCAATGGAAAAAACTCTCAAAGTACATGAGTTGTCAATGGAAAATCTAATCTAAACCCTCAGTGGCAAAATAATTAACACAAACTACACTGGACTGCCACCTCTGGTCTACAATGCAGCCTGTCGATTGATAGCAGTTTAGGCTTATTTTTGCACTTGATATCATGCCAGCGCTTCTTGCAGTCCATCACTGTCCTCTTGACTTCTGTGATGGAGTTCACTTTGTTGACTATGGACTGCCATTTAGCGTTTTTGGTCCCCAATGACACCTTGGAGCTGACAAGAGCTGGTGTTGATGCTCCGTCACCTCCGCAATCAGGATTTCATTCTCCTGCTGACTGAGGCCCTTATTTAAGAGGGCGTGTGCCTCCATTGCGTCACTTTTTTGTGATGCGGTGGCGACATAAACAATGCGCCACGCTGCGCCCGATTTACAAAGTGACCCATCTAGGCAGATGCGTCACTTTGTAAAGCCCTGCGCTACATTATACATGCGTCAGATATAGTGTATGCAGTGTGGGTGTTCCCACATAAAAAATGCCTTGTAGAAGTGGCGCAGTGAAATCTATGAGATTTCACTGCATCACTCCTATGACTTGCCTGCATCACAATCCTTACGCCTGCTTGAAGAAGGCGTAAGGAGTGCCGCAGGGCTTTTCACATGGGACTTGCCCATGTGTATTGACACATTACTGGAGTTGCGTCAGTTATCCGACACCCTCCAGCAATGCGTCACTGTTGCGGAACCAGATGCATCAGGATTCCTGACGTATCTGTTGAATCCTTGGGACATGGAGCACTGTACTTTAAATACGGCGCATCCATGGTGTCGCAAGGATGGAGCAATTAAAAGTGACGCATCACTAGTTTTCCCCAGCAATGCGCCACTTTTCATAAATGAGGCCCTGAATCTGCATTTCCTCTTCCCCTGGGACTCTGGCTGGTCATCCTGGCTGTTGGGCGTTTGGAGGTGTTGTTGACCTGTGCTGAACTTGGTCCTGGCTGCTCCATTCTGCATTCCGGTGTTTTTTTTTCTTCCTTAGAGGTGTATTTGTAAGCTCTTTTTGCCTCTAGATGCTGAAAAGTGACATTGGGCAGACTAACGGTAATTTTTTGCTGCTAATTGCCCAGCTGTCACTTTTTTAACATTAACATGTATTTTTCTATCGCCTTGACGCTAGTGTTAGCGACAATTTTCCCGGCCACTATCTGATCCAAACGCCATGTAGCGACGTCTTGTAAATACGTCTCAAACATAGAGTTAGAAATTGACAATCTGCAGCGGTAAAAAAATTGCCATTAAGCAACGTGAAAACTGCTTAGTGCCAATTCTTGTAAATATGCCCCTTTGTTTCCCTTCGCCCACCCAGACACCTCTTAGTACTTCACTCCTTTATTTTTTCTTAAGTTCTTCCGTCCCAGCATACCAAATTGGAAAGCCCATTCTTGGCATGTGCCACATTTCATTTTATAACCATGTGAAGTGATTCCAGAATATATTTCATGGTTTCCCATAACAGATTTATTTTACACTTGTTCGGATTATTCCCTTTCGGATTGTACAGAGACTGAATAAGCCAAAGATGACGAATCGATAATCAGTGTAGTGGCCCCTCTATTCTATATCAAAAAAGCTCTACCCTACCTGTCTAATCCCTCTACCCTTCCCTGCAGTAGAGTAAGTCAAGTTTCCTTTACTTGCTCACTGACCAGAAAATGAATTTGTTTGGAAATAATATATGGTGGTGGATGAGGCCACTGAGTGAAGTGGGAGAAAGTGCATGATTTGATGCCAAGTTTGGCGTATGGGATACACAGTGACAAATGTGTCAAATACAATCTATATAGTCCGTTCCTTACCCTGCAGTGCAGTCCATCAGAATCATTTTCCCCAATGTCTACTTACGGCAGACAGGATAATATTAATATCCGCATTTCATACATGAGGTGTGTGACGTAGTAACTGATTTTTTATTCATTCGTCTCTTTGGAGTCAGGGTAGAAAGAGAAATGCATTTGGAGAAAAACAGCGCAATTGGAATTAAAAATAGATAATTGTCCGCTACAGCTGCCCCAGCTGCAGACAGTAGCAAACTACCCGACAAGCTGACTAGCAATGAGCATGGCTTCATTAGTTCAACACAGCACACAACTTGTACTCCATATAGTGTATAATGTTATACTCATTGATGAGAGGTAATTTATTTTTCAACTCAAAGTATCTGTTTATAGATACTTAAAAAGCCTTTAGAAGAAAAAAATAATCAAACCACTGTTTTTTAATCTGGTGTTATTCTGCCTCTTAATACTTTTCTGCCACACAGTCAGTGTTTTTTTATGCAAGACTTGTGGGTAAAACAGAAAATTGACCTTGTGACTCTCCTAATTATAATCACATCAAATTCCAAGGACCCTAGGGGACCAGCAATGTACTGCCACCCAGCAATTTAAAACAATTGTTTGCACAGAACATTATTTACAATGTGTCTTTTATGTTTTTCTCAATATAGCTGTTCCTGCTGGGCCAGCAGGACCACCCAATAGGCAGGAGACAGCGTCCCGTTTGCGGCGCCAGAGGCTGGAGAGTATCCAGTAAGAATACCGGTGGCTGGTGCTCCTGGAAGAGGAAGAAACACATGCACCTCAGCTGGGCCCCATCGCAGCCACCAGCCAACTGCTGCTACCCCCTCCCACACTGACATCAGGCCATTTCTGTGCTGCATCCGGCAGCAGCTGGACACCATCAAGGGCCAGCTCACCACGATGGAGCAGAGCCTGGAGCAGCTCCAAACCGACATCCATAATGCCCACTTCTAGCTCTTTTAAAAAAAAATTGTTTTGGTGAGATGCACTTGTTTGATGGGCTGGGTGGAGAGGGTGGCAAGGGAGCTGGGACTGTAGTGACTTTCCTTGGACATTTTGAGTTTTTGGACTTTGGGGCTTGGGTCGGTTTTGTT
This sequence comes from Calotriton arnoldi, assembly GCA_963921515.1. Taxonomy (NCBI): domain Eukaryota; kingdom Metazoa; phylum Chordata; class Amphibia; order Caudata; family Salamandridae; genus Calotriton; species Calotriton arnoldi. The sequence goes on along the minus strand of CAWUFW010009259.1, from coordinate 676,169 downwards.
TGTGTAGAGGGGTGGGCATGTTGTGTGGATGGAGAGGGTGGGTTTCTTTGTAAAAAAAATAAAGGTGAAAACTATTATATTTACTCTAAATTTATGTCTGAAGTAGTTTGTTTTACTTTTACTTTGCACTGCTGCCTTCAGCTAGTTTTAAACAGCCTGTTTATGTGCTTGTACGAGAGAGTGTAGCACCTCGTTATAGAGTTATATTTCTCTAACTAGCTTGACCATTGGGGGAATGCTGCCATGATGACCGGCATTGTCTTCAACAACCTAGATAAATAATAGTAGCAGTTAGGTACTTATTAAGTTGACTAATTCAGTTTCATCCATACTAGTTGTCTCACCTGAATATAGATGAAGCAATAACAGGGAAGGCATCATAACTTCACAAGTGAGGTCTCACTTCCAGTTCCACCCATGTGAGCTCCAACTGTAGGATTAATCTGAATGATTGATAATCCATCGTAGGCAACTAAATGGAAATAAAAAGACTGACTTAGTGGGTTATATTTTATCAAAACTTTACAAAGAATTGACACTTTAGAACTACATGATGACACAACGAGAATGCCTGATAGTGCTAAAATACACAAAATAGCAATACTAGTACGTTTTGGCTAATGGGGAGGTAGTAGTATTATATGCGAAATGGACTCAAAGTCTGGAGTGGACAACCTTAGGTTAGGTGTTTTTGGTTTCCCATCACAAGGCCTGAATGATGATGCTGACGACTGATGTTCTTCATTCTATATCTAAAATATGGATCACTTTTCATGTGTGGTGGGTAAATGGGGCAGTGTGGGCTATTGCTGAGAAGATCCTGTAGTAAGTTGGTGTTGCTTTCACCACATCCGCCCCACCAAGTGTGTGATCCATTGATGATGTATATTAAGCTACACCTCAATAAATCACAGCCTGAGGGAAGAGGGTTAGGGGTTTGATGAATGGATGAGAAGGGGGATTTGTGGAAAGGTTTGACAAAGACAAACACTACACAAGGACAACATTCATCTGCGCAATGAGCAGCAGCACATCATTCGTCATCAATCTTTTGGGGAAGGAAACAAAGGAATGAGTATGACAGAGTACAGACTACAGATAAATGCATTGCAAATAGTCCTTCTGCCCCCGAGACCCAAGTTATCAGATATCTAAATGTACTATGTTCTAGGTTGGGGAGTGAAAGTTCTCCAAATATGATTGTTAAAAGAAAAATGATACTTACAACATTAGGTGGTGCATTTGTACTCTCTTCAGGAATGTCCACTCTTTGGGCCTGTCTGGACTGGTCCGGTAGGTAAGCAGAAGTGTTGTTGAGCTCAGCTTTTGCCTTTCCTTCATGCACGAGACTAGAAGAAGGCCTGCGGATTGTAAAAGAGAAACTGTATTTTAGAGTCAAGGAGAAGGACAGAAGGAAGGAAGGTAAGCTTTATGAGGAGTGTATCAAGAAGACTCAGAGGCAGAACAAAAAAAACAAGAGGGGGACTCAGAGTTTCACTTTTGCCACAAGTCCAATACACATACACACACAGCAGCATTTTACAAACACACCTCTCTCTATTCCACATAGATGAGTACTAGGCCTCAGACTCTTGGTTTACCTTTGAACTAAAGTCAGTAACGCTTTGCGTAGAGCCTGAGTTCTTCCATCTTCCTCCTGAGTCCTGACTCCGAGTAACTCCGTCCCAGACCAGTCATGATCATGACTCGAGCAAGATAGACATGTAGTATACTGCTATTGAAGAACAAGAAGTGAAACAGAAATGCAGTATTTTGCATAGGTTTTTGTTTATTGACTAAAGTGACTGTTCTGGTCTCTGAAGAACTAGAAAAAAGGAGAGGACCCTGCAATAAAATCTGGCTTAGTGTGATTGGGCTGATCACCTCCAGGGAAAAAAATGATCACCCATCATTCAGGCCCCAAACATTGCAAATCAATAATCATCTCAAGAAATTTCCTGCATTACAGTGCAACACACCCTCCCTCACTGTCAGCCTACACATCAATCACAGTCACTCGATAATCTGATCACTTATTGGTGCAATGGTTACTTGTTCCAATCCAAGCACTTTGGTAGGTACACTATCTCCCCTTTAATGCAAGCAACTGATTGGAATTTAGCAGTCTTGTAAATCAAATGATTATCTGGGGTAGCCATCTTGGATTATGAAAAAAACAGAAGGATCTCAGGAGTGGACCATACAGGTTAATTAATTTCAGTTAAGTAAGATTGTGAAGGCCAATCACGTCCATGGAAAAAATGATCAGCCATCACTCAGACCCCAAACATTGCAAATCAATCATCTCAGGCAAGTTCCCACATTACAGTTCAACACCCTCCCTCACTGTCTGCCACCACATGAATCATCAATCATCATCATCATCACTCACACAATCAGTCACTCACCATTGCAATAGTTTTAGTTACCTCTTCCAATCCAAGCATGGGTAGTTTAGGTATTAGGTATTCATCTTTGATGCAGGCAACACATTGGAATTTGGTATTGGCAGGCAGTCTTGATAAATAATAAACTATCTTCTGGTTAAGACCTTTCAGAGCTAAGTGATGCAAAAGGGATAGGCATGTAAGGGGGGCAGGCATTGTCCCCAATGTCATGAAGGAACTGTGGATGCTTCTTCAATGCACACTGGCCTAACTGCAATCCGGAAATATATGTGACTAAAAAAAAGATGGGGAAGCATAAATCTGACACAAAAAGAATAATGCTCCACTAGCTGTTTTTTTTCTGAAGATAGAACTAAGTTCAACAAGAACTAATTGAAATATTCTATAGGGGCACTAGCATACTTAGTCTGGGTAGCAGAGTTTGTCCTCAAACTGAGGTGGTTCACCCAGAAGTTGGTCAGATAACACATTTGATTTAATTTCGGATCAATCACCCTCCTCCTCCTCCTGTGCTGCTATTTCAGGAACGGTGTAATTGTGTGGTATAAAATGCTGGTTCATTTTGATCATAGTTAATAACTCCATGTTTTGAGGTGAGAGACTGGTGCTTCTCACTACAACAACTGCACTAGCTGCACTGAACACACATTCAGTGGACACACTGGTACAGGACAAGCCAGATACTTTATTGCCATTCTGCTGAGCTCTGGCCATTGGCGCATCTTCCCATACTAAAACATCAATGGATTTTGATTCACATAGACCTCTTTTGGATCATCCAGATACTCCTGGAACATCCTGTGGATGGTCATTGGTGCTACCACTTGCTCAACCTGTTTTTCCATCACCTCTGCACTGGACCTGAGCCCTACCAACTGAAACCAATACAATGCAGAGGTTGGGGCTGGTCTTTTTGTTGCTGTTGTTGCCGGTGTACTGGTTGATGGTGTTTTTCGGCTGCTGTGAGACAGTCCTGCCCTCTCTGGAAGTTGAAGGCAGCACCCCAGAAATACGGGGTGGGGACTCGAAGTTCCAGCCTTTCTTCTTCCAAGTCTCTGACTTGCTCTACAGTTCACCTCTTGTATTTTAAAACATCCCCTTCTGAAAAAGGAATGAAAGTGGGCAGAATTCTTTGTACCGTGGATCAAGTAGTGTGGCACAGATGTACTCTTTGGACACGATGATGTCAATCAATCAATCAATCAATCACGGCATTTATAGAGCGCGCTACTCACCCGGGAGGGTCTCAAGGCGCTGGGGGAGGGGGTAAGTTACTGCTCGAACAGCCAGGTCTTGAGCTGCTTCCTGAAGGAGAGATGGTCCTGGGTTCGCCGAAGGTGAGTGGGGAGGGAGTTCCAGGTCTTGGCTGCCAGGTAGGAGAAGGATCTTCCTCCGGCGGTGGTTCTGCGGATGCGTGGTACGGTGGCGAGGGCGTGGCTGGTTGATCGTAGCTGGCGTGTGGGCGTGTAGAAGGTCATGCGGTCGTTGAGGTACTTTGGGCCCAGGTCGTGGAGGGCCTTGTGTGCGTGGGTGAGGAGTCTGAACGTTATTCTCTTGCTGACGGGGAGCCAGTGCAGGTCTTTCAGGTGTCCGGTGATGTGGCTGTGTCGGGGGATGTCCAGGATGAGTCGTGCGGAGGCGTTCTGGATGCGCTGGAGTCTTTTTGAAGTTTGGCTGTGGTTCCGGCGTAGAGGGTGTTCCCATAGTCCAGTCGGCTGGTGACGAGTGCCTGGGTGACGGTCTTCCTGGTTTCAGTGGGGATCCATCTGAAGATCTTGCGGAGCATGCGCAGGGTGTTGAAGCATGAAGATGAGACGGCGTTGACTTGTCTGGTCATCGACAGGGAGGAGTCCAGGATGAAGCCCAGGTTGCGTGCGTGGTCCGTTGGCTTGGGCGCGGTGCCCAGGGCCGGGGGCCACCAGGAGTCGTCCCAGGCGGAGGGTGATGAGCCCAGGATGAGGACTTCCGTCTTGTCTGAGTTCAGTTTAAGGCGGCTGTTCCTCATGTCATGTTGCAGCCTTGTCTTACAAGCCAAGCGAATGATTAAGGTATCATCCAAGTCATGAGCTCCTGTGTTTTCATTCACACCTGCGGAGGCGAACCTTTCAAATATCTTCTTTACCTGGTCCTGTAGGAGATGCAACAATGCGATAGCTTGGCCCAGTGTACTGTCCTCCTTGCTAACTTCCCGTGTGAAAACCTTGAAAGGGTGCAGCATCTGCGACAGGCATTTGACTAGGCCCCATTTGTCCGCATCCATGGTCATAGCTTTCCCAATTGCATCTCCTCTTCTCTGAATGACATAGTCATTGATCTGTTTGTACTGCTCAAACAGACGTTGCAACATGTAAAAGGTTGAGTTCCAATATGTTGGCACCTCCTGTATCAGGGATTTAATTAGTGCTTTATTCTTAATCTGGTTAATCCGCAACTGCTACCGGGCTTTAAAAGAATTTTATTTATTTATTTAATTTATTTATTTATTTGATTTCTATATAGCGCTGGCTAGACCCGGAGGTATCAGAGCGCTTTACATGAGGATTGTTACATTACAAAATGGCTGAAATGAGTAGAGATTCTTCTGCAGGTGGTCAGTATGTTGCTGACTATGTCTTTTTTTTAGGAAGTCTTGTACCACCAGGTTGATGCAATGGACCAAACACAGGACCCTGAAATAGCCTCCGTCTGACATGGCCTTGACTATGTCACCGCCATTGTCCATGGCAAAAAATCCAATTCTGAGACCTCTGAGTTGCAGCCATTCATACACCTTGCTGTTAAATTCCTCCAAAATGTTTACAGCTGTTTGTGATTTATCCATGGTGAACATGGCCAGTGTTGCATGCCGCCGAATGCTCTTAAAACTTTCTTCGGGGCCAAGGCCTGCCGTTATTTTCTGCTTTTCCCCTGCAAAGAAGATCTAGTGTGCAGTGATGCACATGTAATCAGTCGCCTGACAACTGTTGTACATGTCAGTCATCAGGTGGATGGTGTGAACAACACTTTGCTGCAAAGCTTGTCCAACCAACTGCAACACATCGTGATACAGCGCAGGAACAGCAACTCTGGCAAAATAGGTCCTACTTGGTATCTTCCATTTTAGGCAGATGGCTGCCACAAATTCTAAGAATCCTACTCTTTCCACAAAAGAAAAAGGGAGGAGGTCCAGCGCTAACATTTTTGCCAGCTTCCCATTGTCGAAACGTGTCGTTGGATGGTTTTGCTTGTGGGGCCCCTCCTGCCTAAACATACCCGTAATCGCAGCCCAGATTTTCTTCTCTTCTGGGGCCACTGACACAGGCATCTTTCGAGAAGTATATGGTGGTGTTAGACCCAATGTGCGTCATGGTGGGGCAGTCACTGTATGCCGTGGTGTCTCCATTTCACTCAGTGTCTTCTGCCATTGAGAAATCTCAGAGGTGGGTGAATCTGCTGGCACACTGCTGGGGACAGGGCTGCTTTGGGTGAAGATGCCACCCCCTGCTCGTGCTCACCAATGGTAAGTTGGCGAGCGCGAGCTGCAGCTCGGGTAGAATTTCTACTTGAGCAGCAGGAACATCAGCGTGTATGGCAGTTTTTTTGGTCACTTCGCGGAGTTTCGCGTAGGGCAACTCCACGAACTACGCCCAGGCCTAATTTAAAAACCAAGAAGGAAAGCAGAGGTGGATCAGCCCCGATGGACCCAAGCACAGCCTAGAGCCTAGATTTATTAACTCTGTCAAGGGCTGAGCTTAGGTCCATGAAGGCCAAATGGACTGCCCCCTCCCTTGCCCTAGTGTACTTGGAGATCAACAGATACAAATTCAATGTCTGGTCCACAGTGCCTTTCCCTACCCTACATCCATATTGGACTTTGGAGAGAATGTTCTTATCAGATGCCCAAGTGGACAAGCAATCTACCAGGACCTTACCTAGCACTTTAATCTCTCTAGCCACCAATGAAATGGAGTGATAACAAGCGGGGTCAGCTTATTATCCCTTTTAAAAATTGGAACAATAACATAATATTTCCAACTAGCAGGGATCCACCTCTTAAAGCTGCATTAAAATGCTGAGTCAGCAGGGAGGCCCAAAGATCCACCTGTGTCTTAAATAAGTCACCCGGAATGCCATCAAACCCTGGGGCCTTGCCCTCTGACAGGGAAGGGATAGCTTTCTTAACTTCCTCGAGGTGCCAACAGAGGCCTGTAGTCTCCCAAAACCCCAGACACTTCCTGTTGACTTATGATTTGTCTATATTTAACTTATAACCAGATACCTCAGAGTATTCCGTTAACATATGAAAACATTTGGGAATATTATTCTGAGGTTTAGATGCAAAAAACAAAGCATCATCTGCATAGGCAGTACATTTCACTTCAATATCTTTATGTTTGTAACCAGAGAAGGCAGAAGATGTGCAAATATTTTTCCAAAAATGGTTCTAGAGGCAAAACAAATTGCAGAGGAGATAACAGGCACCCCTGTCGAGTGCCCCTGTGTACTTGAAAATACTGGAATTGCATGCCATTGGAAAAAATAGAAGTTGAGGGTGCAGAATATATTTAGCTCATATATTTAAGAATGTGAGGACTAAAACGATGCCACTTTAATGCTTTGAGCATGAAGTCTAAGTTAATACAGTGAAATGCTTTTTCTGCATCCAATGTTATGGTGGCGATAGGAGAAGTAGCCTTGGAGGCCAGGTGAATAATATTCAAAAAGGTTCTAGAGTTATCTGAAATATAACCTGACTGCTCTATACCATTTAAAATGTGGAATAACTTGGTTGATACACAAGGCCAAGATGTTTGCAAAGATCTTGCAGTATTCTATAATTCCCACAAAGGGACAGAATCTTATCTTTCTTGTAAATCAAATAAAGCATAGATTCAAGAAAGGTGGCTTGTGCCCCATTTTGTGAAAGAAAATATTGAATCAGGAGCAATAGCTGTGTAACTAGGATGTGAGAGACCTAGGAATAAAACTCGACAGAGAAACCGTCCGGGCCAAGAGCTGTTTCTTTTGGCAATTTGGTAAGAGCTATCTTAATCTCTGTAACTATGGAGGAAAGATTAACTGTATGATCTGGATTTTTAGGAATAGAATAAAAGAAGGCATCCATAGCCTCTTATGTTGGGGAGTGTGCTGGAGTATACAATTGATTGAAATAATCTATGGAGCAGTCCAGAATCTTTGAATCAGTACAGTGTCTATTTCTATGCTTATCTGTAATAATACTTATTTTAGATGTTGGCTTCTTAACTTCTAGGTAATTGGCTAATAGTTTGCCACCCTTATTACACTCACCATAATATTTAGCATTATTTTTTTTTTAGTTTTGAAATCACTTCCAGGGAATGGAACAAGGAAATTATTTTATCTTCATCTCCTCTAGACCAATCTCATTTTAGTAAGTCAGCCTGTGGACTAAGAGGAGCAAGACTGTGGCAACAGGTGTGACAAAAGCTATGTACCTTAAACAAATATATGAGCTACTTGCTGATTTCCCCTAGTCTGTGTCCTGTTCTTCCACAAAAAGTCAGGGCATAACAGTGGCATCTAATGGTACAGAGACAGTCTGCTTCCCAATCCACAACCCGAGAGAGGCAGTTTCTCTTTAGCTGCGCTACATGGAGCTGTAGCACACCCGAAGGAGATGCACTCTGTTATGATTGGCCACCTACAAACGTTTGGGGCCAACCTTTAATTTCAATGATGGGTTGGATGGAACCTAAACACCAAAGGACTGAATGTAAGCTGACCCTTTTTGTTTCTCTAGTGTGCACTGTTTACTTAGAAGAGTATGCACATTGTAAAGCAAAGCTGCTCTTGCTCTCTTACAGAGATGTAGAAATTTTTATTGCCTTTCCGGGAGAGATAAGGAAAATATCAGTGGACTGGGGAGAAGAAAATGCTGCTGCATCCCAATAAACTGATGCAGATACACTGCCTGCTCTGCAAAGAATCTGTCTTGGCAGTAACTAAGACTGAAATCCAATGACCTCAGCACTCCCTGGAGGAGTTCAAGATTGTTGAGATCATAGGTCTGCTGTCCATTCTTACCAGTGATCCCTGTGAACGACCACAACTTTCGGCATGAGGGTTTAGGTACCTCCATGTTCATAGCTGTCTGTGAATAAATTCTGCAAGCAAATGCAACTGTCTGTGTGAGGTTTCAAATGCCTCTGTGTTCATTGTTGCCCTTGATAAGTCCTACAAGTGAAGCAAGCCCCTGCATGAGACCCTGTGTATCTTCCCATTTGTCATTAGCTTTGACAATGTCTGTGAGCGACAACAACTCTCTGTGAAGGGCTGTGTAACAACTACTCCTAAACTGAGAAAAATCCTAACTTTAAGACTTTCGGTATTCACAGAAGGCATTTAGGAGTCCTAAAGTTAGGAGTCCTAACTTTACTACTCCTAAACTGAGAAAAATCCTAACTTTAAGACTTTCGGTATTCACAGAAGGCATTTAGGAGTCCTAAAGTTAGGACTACTAACTTCTGTGAATACCGAAATGAGTAAGTGCCTTCTGTGAATACCAAAATGAGTAAGTGTATTCTGTGAATACCAAAAAGTACTAACTTTACGTTTTTGACGTAAGTTAGTTCTGTGAATCAGGCCCTAAGTTGGTGTACTTTCCATTTGCGACATTTCAATGATATATTTTCCTTTAGTAAGGTCCAGTCAACGTCAGGAGAATGCATTTAACATTTGGCTCGCAGTGCTGTATTCAATTAGGAAACAGTTTCCAGATCCCAGCCTCCTTTTCAATATCAATAGGATGGTGCCATCTCCCCACGGCTCAGGCGGCCGTGCCTTAATGTGTCCAAACAAATGCCCGAAAGGTTAGGAGGGCACTCGACAGCTTACCTTCCCTCCGGATTACCAATAGCATTCTCCTGCACTTTCCGGTAAAAATTTGCATATGCCGACGCGTTTCGAGTCGGAATGACTCTTCTTCCTGGGCTTTTCACAAATGAAGCACAAACTCCTTTTTGCCTTTACGATGCTCTTTTATTGCAAATGAGGCCCCCTGGTGGGCCTTACTCCCACGTTGATAACCGCTGTGCATTTTGGGCTCAGTAGTCCTAAAAAAAGAGAGTTCACATTATTCCATAAGTTGGTGTACTTTCCATTTGCGACATTTCAATTATATATTTTCCTTTAGTAAAATCCAGTCAATGTCAGGAGAGTGCATTTAACATTTGGCTCGCAGTGCTGTATTCAATTAGGAAACAGTTTCCAGATCCCAGCCTCCTTTTCAATATCAATAGGATGGTGCCATCTCCCCACGGCTCAGGCGGCCATGCCTTAATGTGTCAAAACAAATGCCCGAAAGCTTAGGAGGGCACTCGACAGCTTGCCTTCCCTCCAGATTACCAATAGCATTCTCCTGCACTTTCCGGTAAAAATGTGCATATATATATACACTTAATTCTCTTCAATTAATCTCTTTGGCGCTGTAATTGTTCAACCTGAGCATGTCGTGTAAAGTTGAGACCTGTCACCAGCAGAATTCAAGAGCTGCTGGGATAGTGAAAAGGCAGCAGCAGTCACAGGTGTTTCAGAGTTAGTCTCTCCTTCACCATGGAGATCTGGTGAACTATGAATCAACGTCTAAAGTTAGAAAGTCTCTGGTAATAGACTTCCCAGGGCACTGGGCAGTCACCATGTTTTCTTTGGTCGACACCACTTGGAAAGGTTCTGTATCACTCTGTCTCCTTTCTGGAAGATGATGTTTTTCATATGTCATCTTTGGTCAGCATATGTTTTCATCTTTTGTTTCTGTACCAAGCCCCTCATACGAGTTGCATTGTCATCTCTTTCTCTCTGATTTGTCCACTGGGGTATCTTGGTTGTCATTGCTCTCCCAAACATCAGTGTTTCTGAACTTTCACCGGTGGTCGAGTGAGGTGTTAAACAGTAAGCTTGCAATGTAGAGTTTAACACAGTTTATAAATTGAGCTTTTCAAGTGTAGCAAATTGCATGGCTTTCTTTAGCGTACTTATGAATCTTTCAACTAGTTGGTCTGCGGCAACAGAGGAGTCCTCGTTTGATGCTTTATACTTAGATTCTCTAAGAAATCTTTGAAATCCCAACTATTAAAAGGCGGGCCACTGCCAGCTTTTAGTATGGCTGGAACACCCCATGTCACAAAGATGCCATCCAGTTTCTCAATAACTCGTTCTTGAGTGGTGGGTGAGAGATCCTTGATTAATGGAAATCACGAGTACTCGTCCAGTCACCATCAGGTGATGTCCATTGTCAAGTGGACCGAAAAGGTCAATGCCTATTCACTTCCAGGCATGCTTTGGGGGTTCTGACATGTTTAGGGTGTGTTAAGTTACTTTTGTAGATAGGCAGTTGCATAGATGACATGTCTTTAATTCCTTCTCAACTCGCTCTTTGATATATGGAAACCAGACTCTGTATCGCAGAACTCGTTTTGTGGCAACAATGCTGGTATGTTCTTTGTGGGCCACTTCAATCATTTGCTGCCGCAATCTCTCCTGAATCAAGATTCTCGACCCTCGCAATATAGCTCCCTCTTGAGTTATGAACAGTTCATCTTTGACATTTCTGTAAATTTGATATTCACGCTCACAGGTGAGAGGTCGAGTGCGCTGGTTCCATGAAAAATCTGTAATTTTATCTTTCAACTTTAGCATGTCACTATCATAGCTTGTGGCAGTGATAACCTGGATTAACGAAATGACAGCTGGTGTGTTTGATTTTACGAGAAGTTGATATAAGCTTCAGCTGACTTGGATGAAGTGCTTTGACCTTGAATAGGCACTCTGGAAAAGTAGTTAGCAGGGTTCTGAGCTTTTCCTGACCGATGCACAATGTTATAATTGTACTCTTGTAGCCGTAGTCCCCAACGTTCAATGAGAGAAGACATCTTGGCATTTGGATTGCCAAACATTGTTAGTAAAGCTTGATGATCAGTTACCACAGTAAATGGCTTTCCATACATGAATACATGGAAGTGTTCACACACGCATACCACAGCTAAACTTTCTTTTTCAGTTTGTTAGTAAGCACGTTCAGGTTGGGACAAACTCCTACTTACATATGCCACAATATGTTTTCGAACATTCGGGTGTCCACTGTGCTTTGCAAGGATAGCACCTAACCCCACTGGGATAGCATCAACGACAACCTCTGTATGAAGTTCCGGATTAAAAGAAGCCATTTCAGTAGCATTCTCAGTGGCTTGTTTGATTTTTTTAAAACTGTTCTCACATTCATGGGACCACCGAAGTGAAACATTATTTTTTTCATCACCTCTCTCAAAGGAGCACTTACAGTGTAAAAGTCTCATGTATCTCTAGAACAGTAGCTGGTGATGCCAGGAAATGAACGTACCATGGAAACATCTTGTGGGGATCAGCATTTGACAGCGCTTTAGCAGGATCAGGTGTCATACCCCCATCAGAAAAGATATGGCCAAAGAATTTTAGCTTTATCTTATGGAACTCACTTTTGTCTGCATTCAAAGTCAAACCTGCTTTGGCAATTAAACGACTTACTTGTGCAAGAGCTTAATCTTGTTCTCTTTGTGTAGCTCTGGAAACCAATACGTTGTTGCTGTAATGGAACACATTCATCACAGGCTGTATGATACGTCAAATGATGTATTGAAACAGTTGTGCAGTGGATAACATACCAAAAGTTAGGGCTCGATTATGAGTTTGGTGGTCCGTAGGACCGGCAAACCCGTGGTGGAGGTGTAGGGGTGGTCCGGGACCTCCGCAGCAGCGGTCCGACCGCCGTATTACAACTAAGGCAGTCAGACCGCCATAGGACTACCACAACTGCCATTGATCCGCGATCCTTGTCGGTGACGCAGTGGTCTGAGGGCGCGATATGCTTGGTGGTGCCACTGGTGCACCGCCAAGCATATTACGAGTTTCCTGACCACCTTACTTTTCCTTGTGGTGAGGTAACAAAAGGTGCCCTCAGGGCCATGGGATGCATGCATGGGGGCACATGGTGTGCCCCCCTGTCTGCATACACCTCCTATCCTGCACGGCATCGACTACACAGTCCATGCCTTGCAGGAGTGCGCTTTGGTGCTCCCAATGCGGTGCCTTTTTAATAGGCACTGCCATTGGAACACAAAAGGTCCACCGCCAGACCACGAGATAACTCGTTATCTGGTGTGCGGCCGTGGTGATATTTGGCAGTGCGAGAGTGCCACGGTGGTGTGGCGGCCCGCTCCTACACCATCAATCTCATAATCAGGCCCTTAATCTTTTCTATTGAAATAGACCAACATGTGTAGAAAACTTTGTAATGTACCTGCAATCTTCTTCAAGTTCTAACTGATAATAAGCTTTATTTAAATCAAGGCGCTAGAAGACATTTGCACCATTCAGTTGCATTATTATGGCAGCAATGTGTGGACCTGGATGTCGTTCTCGTTCAATTGCCTGGTTTGCCTAATGCATGTGAACTCATATGCGTACCGCTTCTTCACTGTCCTTTTTGGGCACTACCACGATAGTAGAGACTCATGGCGTTGGACCAGTAGAATGCTCAATGATATCAAGCTTAAGTAACGATTCAAGTTCTTTTTTAACAGCATCTTGCAAATTAAAAACAATTTGCCTATGTCTCTGAGCTACAGGACGGCTGTCCTCATTAATAATCAACTTTCATGGTCTTAAGCTTTCCCAAACCATGAAACAATGAAGGGAACTGACTTACTATTTCATGATGAGCATTCATGTTGTAGTTCACAGAAATTAGTCCCATATCAGCAGCTGTTCTGAAACTGAGTAAATAGGCACTCTACGCTGTCCCTTGAAGCACATGGATGGGTGCTTGCACCTTCGTTTTCTTATGTTTCATCGTCACTACAAATGAACCTTGAATTTTTAAGGGTGCCGATGCAGCCCATGCATACACTTTAGGTTTCAATGGTGAGAACGCTCTAGGCCGCTTCTTCCAATTTAACTCTGGTCAATAGACCTTTGTAGTAGCCTGAGAGGAAGAGGGGTTAACATTAATCAAAATATTAAGGTACATTGTGATCATTAGGACCACACAATAAAAGTCGGAATCAATAGCTCGAAGTTAAAGAATTTATTATAAACTCAAAGCCAAGCTGAGATAAATCAATCTCAAGAACATACTGTAAAAATAAAGGATATTCAAAGGTGCACCAAACCATCTAACAGCATTGGTCCTCAATAGCAAAGAACATATTAAAATCTCGGTCGCCGCAATACAAAATATGAGGAAGAGTACTTGATGACTGGATGAGTAATGTATAGCATAAAGCCACATGATCAGAGATGTCAGGAGAGATCTGTACCTCTCCAAGTTTTAATCTGTCTAAACCTTAGGTCTGTTCACTAATTAAAATGCACAAAGAACCTTCGAGAAAAACATAATCTCATCTATATCATAACATGTTTTCCAGTTCCCAGAAAGAATCTGGTGCATTAAGACCTACCCCCATCTTCCAGTCTCCGCTTCCAAAGCATCCTTGAGTTCCTCCTTTCATCTGATAGTACCAACTGGTATCACTCCCTTTGTGCTTTCAAATAAAATCATTCAACCATGCTAACTCTTCCTCGCCTCACTATCTCTGAAATACAATGTGCCTTTCACTAACTAACAAATGCCTTTGGTCTGCACCTGCAAAAGAGAGAAATATTTAGAAAAACAACCTTCACGTTAGTATGACTATAGGCATACAGCCCACAATCATGCTAAACTTAACTTTTTCTCTTTCAAACACATTAGTTCTGCAGTCTACATATAATCCAACCAATGAAATCTTTAATAATGAATCAAGCTATCTTGTGCTCTACTCTTATATGTGGCACATAAGTAATACATGTAGTTTTCAAACAAACACGACAACCTGATCACAATTTATAAAACATGAAACACACATGTGATCCTCTCTCACTAAACCCCCTCGGGCTCCAAGAGGCCTTTGTTTTTACAAATTAGAACATTCTGCCCTCTAGGGGCAGAATGTACTAATAGCCTTCAGCTCGGGCCTTTAATGCTGTAGCTGGCCTTTAATGGCTGGTAGAGCCCACTATGTCAGGCTCTAAGGCTATAGATGGCTAATATCAGCAGTCCAGATGTCTCTGAAAAAGAAAAACATTAATATGCACACATATATTTCTCACAACCAAACAATGAATGCACTTTCTATACTTTTGGTGTGCCACATCTCATCTGTATTATTGTTCCACACAAGTACAAAAGGCCCAAAGGAAAAAAAAATGTATATATATATGTGTGTGTATATATATATATATATATATATTTCAACGTTTCTGCTCCTTCCGCTTTCCCACTCCCTGCGCAGAGGATCGTTTAGAGCCGGCGGAGCGCGCCGGACATTATTTCATAAACAAAGTCCAATTAACAATCACTCAGAGGGTTGTGCAGTTACCAAAAAGTTGGTTTATTTCCAGGTTACGCGTTTCGCTTGCGAAGCAAGCTTGGTCACACAGTGTTATGAGGGAAGGGCCTGCATTACATAGTCGGTATGGAAAGTGAAAAGGGGGACAGAAAGTACAACAAACATAGTGTTATATGGCATCCATTTTGTAGTGTGCAAATGCAAGTATTAGTATTCATGTTTTATACAGGAATTGCACTTATATAAGTCTGATGCACACTAGCAAATAGTACATTTGTATTTCACATGTTTCTACATTTCTCAAAGTACAAGAAAAGGAAACGAATATTAAATGAGAATAAAAGTATCAAAGAACATAATTACGAAAGATTTTTGGCTTAGTGCCCGAGTCCTTTTCACTGGACGTTAAGGATACAACCAAAAGTCCCCTTGTTAAAAATAAGGAGTTAAAACCTAATACTCCAGGTTTGTACTCTATCACTAATGTAAAGAGTGTAAGCGGGTTAGTGGTCCAACGGTTTGAAATTATATATTGTTCTCGACATAGTGCCTATGTACAGTTCGTGGCTTAGTACCTCCCTCAGTCAGTATCCAGTTCTTAGCAAAGTGTGTAGAGGTCTGTGGCAAAATGCCATAGACGTGGCCTACTGTTTTAAGGACCCCTCCTTATTTGCCTAAATTCCATACGGCTTGGTGCAAACTAAATCTCACTATAGGATTTCTATACCTTCTTCTTCTATGTATTGATGCATAGCACATTCCTCATACCAACACCACAGAAGTCCACCGTTCACACATAATCTGTAAATACCTTATTACTACATTATAATCTATACTCAAACTTAGGCCCCAGATATAGATTAAAATCAGTTAGGAAGATTAGTCTCTTATCTGTTGGGTCCGTCCCTTCACCATAAGTGATTGTGATTGAAGAAAATTGATTGAAGAAAAGGGTAGGGGAATACGTTGGAAGCTGATCTTCTCTGTCGGCCCCTTCCTTTTCTCCTGTGATAGAAAGAAAAAGATAAGATAAGTGATAATGACACAAGAATATAAAAGAATACTTAACATTTCTTACACCTATGATTCCATAATGTGAGTATAAGATCTAGTCTTATTCGAATTCAGAAGATTCAAATAATATGTACAAACAGCAACATATATAATAACATTCAAAGTTCTTAACTTGTTTGCAGTCAAGATCCTACCCTGACTTAAATACCTAGGGCAAGTAGACTACATCTGTCTTCCTCATATGGCATTATTCGTGTAAGTGTACACTTATCTCCTCATCCTGATTCAGTCCCTCAGGGTACTTGGTTTGGAGATTAATTATATGCCACGATTCTTTTTTCCTCAAGGCTAGGGTTCTATTGCCTCCCCTGTGGGTATGTTCAATCTGTTCTATAGCAAAGAATGTGAGGAGAGAGCTATTGGACAGGTGGTACTCAGAAAAATGTCTCGCTACTGGGTACTGGGGGTCTTTGTTGTTTATCGCCCTCACATGTTCCAGTACCCTTTTCCTAGTAGCTAGTGTGGTGCTTCCTATATACCTCTTTTTACAGGGGCATTCTAGTATGTAGATAGTGAATGTGGTGCCGCACGTGAGGAATTGTTTTATCGTTTTCTCCCCTATTGGTGTTTTGTATGTTTTTCTCATGGAGCTATTTCTGCACGCCTTGCAGTGGCCGCAGGGAAAGAATCCCTGTAGGCCAATTTGTGTATTCTTGTTTGTGCTTGTGATATCTCCTTTCACAAGGAAATCTCTGAGATTTCTCCCTTTCCTGTATGTAATGTGCGGTCTATTCTCGATTGTAGGTCCTATGGTGGGGTCATTTGAGAGCACATTCCAATTCTGGTTGAGAATTTTAGATACTTTCTTGGAGTCTCTGTTATAAGTGAGAATCACTCTTGTGGTGGTTTCAATCTCAGTTGTGGGTTTTTCTAGAAGAGTTTCCTCTCTCCTGATTTTCTTTACTTTCTTTTTGGCTTTGGCTAATACCCAGTTCGGATACCCTCTCTCTCTAAACCGTTTCATCATAATGTCTTGTTCAACAAGGAAGTTTTCTTCTGTGCTGCAGTTTCTTCTTGCTCTCAAAAGCTCCCCAAACGGAATACTCCATTTGAGTGTTTCAGGGTGGCTGCTGAGAGCATGAAGGAGCCTGTTTCCTGCTGTCGTCTTCCTTTGGAGTCTGGTATTTATTGTGTTATTCTCTATTTCTACTAACACATCAAGGAATTCTATTTGCTTCCTGCTCATGGTGTACGTGAGGTTAAGGTTATAGGTATTGTTGTTAAGTTCAGTGATGGTATCTACAGCACTTTCCTCACTCCCTTTCCACACCACAAAGAGGTCGTCTATGTACCTATACCATATTACTACTCTGTTTCCTTCAGGGTTGGTCTCAAGTTTTTTCAATACCTCATCTTCCCAAACCCCTAGGAACAGGTTGGCAAAGCTTGGGGCAAAGCATGTCCCCATAGCAGTGCCAAGGGTTTGTTTGTACACGGTACCATTAAATAAGAACATGTTGTTAAATAGGCAAAATTCCATCAATTTCAATAACATTTCTGTATGTTCCAAATAACACATGTTACATTTGTTCAGAAAATATTTGCAGCATTGTAACCCAAGTGCATGGTCAATAATAGAATACAATGAGTTCACGTCCATCGTTATCATCAGGTAATCCTCTTCCCATGTTATGGTCTGTATTTTCCCCAGGAAGTCTTTTGTGTCCCTTATGTATGAGGGAAGACTTTCCACATACTCACGGAGAAAATGGTCAATGTATTTAGAAACATGTTCCGATACACATCCTATTGAGGACACAATAGGTCTCCCTGGTGGTATTTTAGGGTCCTTGTGTATCTTCGGAAGTAGGTAAAAGATGGGAGTTCTGGGATAATCGCATTTTAAATAACAGTATTCCTCCCATTGGAGGATACCCTTATCTTTGTACTCAGTGAGCATATTCCAGATGTATAATATACTCTCATTGTATTCTCGTATATTGGTTTTGACATAGAATCTTGTGTCATCTAATTGTCTTTCTGCTTCAGCAATGTATGCAGCTCTGTCCCATAGCACAATGTTCCCCCCTTTGTCAGCAGGTCCAACGTTGAAATTGACTATTGAGCTTTCCGTGGCCCGGCTCTAGTATCAATTGCAAAACCCGAAGAAACTCACTGGTAACCATGTGGATGTTATAATACAGACTCTGGAATCACCGTATGCTGGATTACCTGGACAGAGTAAAAAACACGGCTGGGAAGCGCTGTGACCGAAGCGAAGACACTGACGGAGCAAACGAGAACCCGAAGTTTCACCGACCACCAAGGTAGGCACTCCAGTAGGGCTGCACGGGTGTACTGGGAGGGGGAGGGAGACGGGTCGAAGGACGCGTGTCCTTCTCGCCTTCCTGCCCTGGTCGTGGCACGTAGGAGGCTACCTACGGGTGGTGCGGGCGGGGGCCAGAGAAAAGGAAACAAACTGGCGAGATTATACTCCCGTGTTGACGTCTCATAAAAACAGTGTCTTTCGCACCTAAAACTACTGCCGATTTGATCGAGTGAAAATGTCATTGCCAGCAGACACACGGAACCCTTTCCGATAATAACGCACTGAAGCCCGTTGACTGTGCGATGGGTGCAGTCTGTAATTGAAATAATTGAGAACAGTGCGGGGATTTAACAAATAGGATTCACGTGTGTTTCTTCGAGAACTCGTTTTCTACTATCAGAGACTGCACATACACGAAAGGTATCGCCGGAAAAAACATACCTTGGAATTTCCTTCATTTATTCACAAATAGGCGACCCTTTGTTAGAGAAAACGTTTAAAGTCATGGGGACAAATACTACCTGACTAACAATAGGATACTTAAGCAGCAGGAACTTCACAATCGTGAAGGGGGGGCAATTACCAAACACTCTCCAGACTGAAACGCAGTCCACAGGCATTTTATCTTTTCCTTTTTTGAAGATCACACAGTGGTGGAACACAGCACAGACAATTTGACCTATTGCCCTTAATAACATAAAAGATGGAGGAGGAATCAGAAAGAAGGGCAGCAGCCCTCAGCCTCTTTGCAAGGGCACCCAACAAGGGTCAAAAGAAAATCGAAACCACAGCAAAAGACTCTACGCTACAGGACAAATTGCGAAGGCTTGAAAAAATTAAGAGAGCAGAAACGGCCAAATGGTGGGAAGCAATCTCGCTACAAGATTACATAGAAAAAGACATGGTACAGCGAGGATTACGTATTTACACCACTCCCTCGTATGAATCAACCAACCGAAGAATGCTGGAAGAATGGGCTGATAATTCAGCGAAAAGCTCTAAACAAATGCTGATCATCCTTGTGAAATACGCTTGGGAGGATAGGGTAGATACTAATCCAAGAAATCAAGCAATTGGAAGACGACTTGAGGAATCACAAAGAACAAGACATAATAAAGAAATATATGGAGGATCTTAAGGCAAGACTAAAAAACTATGAAGAAGATATAAAGGCACGGAAACAGCGTAAACTGCATCGTGACTGCGGAGATTATGAGAGTGGCAGAATCCTAACCTACTCACATAAATACGACCACCTATATGAAAAACTTGCCATGGGAGAACCATTGGAAAGTGATACAGAGAACGCCAGTGGAACAGATTCCATAACCAGCAGCGATGTGGAAATAGAAAATCCACATACACAGGACAGATCGATGGAAAGAAAGAGGGGCCCCAAAACACAACCGACTTTTTTAGATGAATATCGCCTCATGAGAACAAGGAGAGAGATATCGCAGACAATACAACCCCTGAAAATGAGAGGGAGAGGTCGGGGACGAGGTCGGGGAAGAGGACGAGGAAAAAACCAGGAAGAAACTGGAGAAGAAGGAAGCAACAGCAACAGAGAGTACATAAGAGGCAGAGGAAGAGGACGGCGCATGGGAACCAGACAAACGGGCCAGAAAAAACTGAAATAATGGATGACAATATGGTAAATAAAACCATTATTAATTTATCATATAGACCGCTTACCATGTTTGAGAAACAAACCCTATGCTTAGGTCTATCCTTCTGCCCAACTAGTTACTTCAACTACCCCGAAATGAGAATTGACATTTTTAAATTTGTGAGAAAGGTAAAGTTAAAAAAATGGCACATGTTAAGAGGTACACCAGAACATATATGTGCCAACAAACGTGGAGATAATGATACTAACACGTTTCTCGATATTCAAGATAGGAACACACTACTTGATATGGAGGGTCTTTACCAGGAGGGAGGTCTGGACCTTGATGAAGAACTTAACATACCCAGAACTGACCTTCCAGCCAACACCAAATTCAGGCCCAAATCTATCTTTCTCCTTACTATGCCCCACGATAATATTGACGTCTTCCATGAAACAACAACTAAAGATCTGTTAAAATTACGTAAACAAAAACAATATAAAAAAGATACCAACATTAATTTCACCAAAGAACAATGGAAATTGATAAAATCCCTATCAGAGGATGAGAACATCATAATTCGACCTGCTGACAAAGGGGGGAACATTGTGCTATGGGACAGAGCTGCATACATTGCTGAAGCAGAAAGACAATTAGATGACACAAGATTCTATGTCAAAACCAATATACGAGAATACAATGAGAGTATATTATACATCTGGAATATGCTCACTGAGTACAAAGATAAGGGTATCCTCCAATGGGAGGAATACTGTTATTTAAAATGCGATTATCCCAGAACTCCCATCTTTTACCTACTTCCGAAGATACACAAGGACCCTAAAATACCACCAGGGAGACCTATTGTGTCCTCAATAGGATGTGTATCGGAACATGTTTCTAAATACATTGACCATTTTCTCCGTGAGTATGTGGAAAGTCTTCCCTCATACATAAGGGACACTAAAGACTTCCTGGGGAAAATACAGACCATAACATGGGAAGAGGATTACCTGATGATAACGATGGACGTGAACTCATTGTATTCTATTATTGACCATGCACTTGGGTTACAATGCTGCAAATATTTTCTGAACAAACGTAACATGTGTTATTTGGAACATACAGAAATGTTATTGAAATTGATGGAATTTTGCCTATTTAACAACATGTTCTTATTTAATGGTACCGTGTACAAACAAACCCTCGGTACTGCTATGGGGACATGCTTTGCCCCAAGCTTTGCCAACCTGTTCCTAGGGGTTTGGGAAGATGAGGTATTGAAAAAACTTGAGACCAACCCTGAAGGAAACAGAGTAGTAATATGGTATAGGTACATAGACGACCTCTTTGTGGTGTGGAAAGGGAGTGAGGAAAGTGCTGTAGATACCATCACTGAACTTAACAACAATACCTATAACCTTAACCTCACGTACACCATGAGCAGGAAGCAAATCGAATTCCTTGATGTGTTAGTAGAAATAGAGAATAGCACAATAAATACCAGACTGCACAGGAAGACGACAGCAGGAAACAGCCTCCTTCATGCTCTCAGCAGCCACCCTGAAACACTCAAATGGAGTATTCCATTTGGGGAGCTGTTGAGAGCAAGAAGAAACTGCAGCACAGAAGAAAACTTCCTTGTTGAACAAGACATTATGATGAAACGGTTTAGAGAGAGAGGGTATCCGAACTGGGTATTAGCCAAAGCCAAAGAGAAAGTAAAGAAAATCAGGAGAGAGGAAACTCTTCTAGAAAAACCCACAACTGAGATTGAAACCACCACAAGAGTGATTCTCACTTATAACAGAGACTCCAAGAAAGTATCTAAAATTCTCAACCAGAATTGGAATGTGCTCTCAAGTGACCCCACCATAGGACCGACAATACAGAATAGACCGCACATTACATACAGGAAAGGGAGAAATCTCAGAGATTTCCTTGTGAAAGGAGATATCACAAGCACAAACAAGAATACACAAATTGGCCTACAGGGATTCTTTCGCTGCGGCCACTGCAAGGCGTGCAGAAATAGCTCCATGAGAAAAACATACAAAACACCAATAGGGGAGAAAACAATAAAACAATTCCTCACGTGCGGCACCACATTCACTATCTACATACTAGAATGCCCCTATAAAAAGAGATATATAGGAAGCACCACACTAGCTACTAGGAAAAGGGTATTTGAACATATGAGGGCGATAAACAACAAAGACCCCCAGTACCCAGTAGCGAGACATTTTTCTGAGTACCACCTGTCCAATAGCTCTCTCCTCACATTCTTTGCTATAGAACAGATTGAACATACCCACAGGGGAGGCAACAGAACCCTAGCCTTGAGGAAAAAAGAATCGTGGCATATAATTAATCTCCAAACCAAGTACCCTGAGGGACTGAATCAGGATGAGGAGATAAGTGTACACTTACACAAATAATGCCATATGAGGAAGACAGATGTAGTCTACTTGCCCTAGGTATTTAGTCAGGGTAAGATCTTGACTGCAAACAAGTTAAGAACTTTGAATGTTATTATATATGTTGCTGTTTGTACATATTATGTGAATCTTCAGAATTTGAATAAGACTAGATCTTATACTCACACTATGGAATCATAGGTGTAAGAAATTTTAAGTATTCTTTTATATTCTTGTGTCATTATCACTTATCTTATCTTTTTTCTTTCTATCACAGGAGAAAAGGAAGGGGCCGACAGAGAAGATCAGCTGCCAACGTATTCCCCTACCCTTTTCTTCAATCAATTTTCTTCAATCACAATCACTTATGGTGAAGGGACAGACCCAACAGATAAGAGACTAATCTTCCTAACTGATTTTAATCTATATCTGGGGCCTAAATTTGAGTATAGATTATAATGTAGTAATAAGGTATTTACAGATTATGTGTGAACGGTGGACTTCTGGGGTGTTGGTATGAGGAATGTGCTATGCATCAATACATAGAAGAAGAAGGTATAGAAATCCTATAGTGAGATTTAGTTGGCACCAAGCCGTATGGAATTTAGGCAAATAAGGAGGGGTCCTTAAAACAGTAGGCCACGTCTATGGCATTTTGCCACAGACCTCTACACACTTTGTTAAGAACTGGATACTGACTGAGGGAGGTACTAAGCCACGAACTGTACATAGGCACTATGTCGAGAACAATATATAATTTCAAACCGTTGGACCACTAACCCGCTTACACTCTTTACATTAGTGATAGAGTACAAACCTGGAGTATTAGGTTTTAACTCCTTATTTTTAACAAGGGGACTTATTGGTTGTATCCTTAACGTCCAGTGAAAAGGACTCGGGCACTAAGCCAAAAATCTTTCGTAATTATGTTCTTTGATACTTTTATTCTCATTTAATATTCGTTTCCTTTTCTTGTACTTTGAGAAATGTAGATACATGTGAAATACAAATGTACTATTTGCTAGTGTGCATCAGACTTATATAAGTGCAATTCCTGTATAAAACATGAATACTAATACTTGCATTTGCACACTACAAAATGGATGCCATATAACACTATGTTTGTTGTACTTTCTGTCCCCCTTTTCACTTTCCATACCGTCTATGTAATGCAGGCCCTTCCCCTCATAACACTGTGTGATCAAGCTTGCTTCGCAAGCGAAACGCGTAACCTGGAAATAAACCAACTTTTTGGTAACTACACAACCCTCTGAGTGATCGTTAATTGGACTTTGTTTATGATATATATACATATATATATATATAACAAGAAAGATTTCTCCATGAGGAAGGAACCAGAGGGACACAGCGGGGTTTCAGGAAAAAAGCACTTTTATTGCAGCAAGGCAGGCATGACGCGTTTCGGACGTAGTGCCTTAATCATATGCCTGTAATCACCAGAAGATTGCATCAAGCTGCTTTTCAAGTGTTCAATCATGCTCCCATTGGATGGAGCCCAGCTGGGTCAAATAATTACTGGAGACGTCACCGCAGCCCTCCTGGACGGACTGCATATCCCACAAAGCACCATCTTGGCTATCTGGGTAAGTGTCTTGAGTTGACCCCTTTAGTCTCATAGTGAGCGCTGGTTAATAACTTGCAAAGCGTACATGTGTGCAAACAAACATAGTCCCGGTTCCAATACTGCAGACAATGCTCTTCTCCTGAGTCCCCATATGCCTTACCACAAATGCCCAAGTTTTACGGTACCGGAGACTCTGCCGAAATCAGCTGATCTCTCCGTGAAGTCACGGACTGTGACACACAGCGGTAATTCGTCCTTCTTGGATGCGGGTGCCGGAGCTTTATCCAATCCCTTGGAAATGCACAAGCTCGAAAGCATTTACCCATGAAGCTCCAGCCACTTGACAGGCGGGTCCCCCGAGCACGCCAGGGGCACGCGTGCAATATATAACAAGAAAGATTTCTCCACGAGGAAGGAACCAGAGGGACACAGCGGGGTTTCAGGAAAAAAGCACTTTTATTGCAGCAAGGCAGGCATGACGCGTTTCGGACGTAGTGCCTTAATCATATGCCTGTAATCACCAGAAGATTGCATCAAGCTGCTTTTCAAGTGTTCAATCATGCTCCCATTGGATGGAGCCCAGCTGGGTCAAATAATTACTGGAGACGTCACCGCAGCCCTCCTGGACGGACTGCATATCCCACAAAGCACCATCTTGGCTATCTGGGTAAGCGTCTTGAGTTGACCCCTTTAGTCTCATAGTGAGCGCTGGTTAATAACTTGCAAAGCGTACATGTGTGCAAACAAACATAGTCCCGGTTCCAATACTGCAGACAATGCTCTTCTCCTGAGTCCCCATACGCCTTACCACAAATGCCCAAGTTTTACGGTACCGGAGACTCTGCCGAAATTAAGGCACTACGTCCGAAATGCGTCATGCCTGCCTTGCTGCAATAAAAGTGCTTTTTTCCTGAAACCCCGCTGTGTCCCTCTGGTTCCTTCCTCGTCATATATATATATATATTCACTGAAAAAACCACAGGTTTCAGGGACGTTATAGTTGGTTGGACATTTCACTCGTACAAAACTAACCCTGGGCGTAGTTCGCGAAGTAGCGCTACGCGAAGCTACGCGAAGCGCACTTAGCACTACGCGAACTGCGTAGTGCGCTGTTCGCGATGATTGCACAGTGCCGGATGCTTGTCCGCACTGTGCAATCATTGAAAACGGCATCTTGCACAGTGCGAGCTGTCTTTTACTGCCGCTCGAGTAGATTTTTACTCGAGCGGCAGCTTTCTCAACGCGGACTGGTAGTTTCTCATCGCGAGCGGTCGCGAGCATACGTGACCACTCACAATGAGAAACCTGACCTCCCCGCGTTGAGAATCTCGCCGGGAGGTTTATTTTCCACGCTCGCGATCGGCAACTTGATGTTGCTGATCGCGAACGAGGAAAATGTCTCGCCGGGATGTCATTTTGCTTGCTCGCGGTCGCCAACTTGACGTTGAGGACCGCGAGCAAGCAAAAAATGACCGCTGCACTACGCTACGCGTGTTTGCACTGTGCTACGTGCAATTCGCGTAGTGCGAAGTAGCGCAAACTTCGCAAACTACGCGAGCGTAGCGTAGTGCTTTGCCCAGGGTGTTACAAAACCAGAGAAATTTGGCCGTTATAGTTAGTAGAGCTAACTATAACTCGCGCCCCCGCAATGCACTGCTGATGACGTCACATATTACATCACTCATGACATGGTCAGTGACATCACTGATGACATCACTGATAACATCTCAAATGACATCACGGTGGGCGTGTGCGTCGGACGGCCGGGGGCCGTCCGATCTGCGCACGCGTCCAATTCTCCCGCACCACAGGGGAATTTGACGCGCAGCCAAGGGGTTAAACAAAAGTTGAGAATAATTTATAGTTTGGAAAACTATATTCATTCTTTCTTTTTTTTTTATTATTTCAGAGAAGTTGCGCACCCTACGCACACCCTACACGATGGCTGCGCGCACCTCGCTACCGAACACTGCTCTGAGTTCGCGCCGCGGTCGCAACTTAGGCGTAATTTGAAAAGTATGAAATATTATTATAGAAATTATCACTACATTTTTTGGCTTTGGTGTTTGACTAATTTAATTTAGAAAACTATTTATAAACTATTTTTTTCAGTATACTATTAATGATATAAAATGTCACGAGTGCGCGACGTATGCGCGTACGGTATGCGGCTCCTCCTTGCACGTGTTTCGGTGTTTACGGGTACGCGCCGGGATAGCGCCGGGGTCACGACGTCGGCGTATTTCCAAAGTGTGAAATCTCACCATATAAAGTTCAAATAACAGATTTGTATAAACACTTCTAATATGCTTTGAAAAATATTGTATAAACATTTATTTATATTTTATAAATATGTAGACAATATTTCACGGGCTCCCTACGCGACGGTGTGTCAGCAGGAAAAGAAAGAATGCGATTGGTTTAAATCATTTTCATTTTGTAAGAGGGAGGTTCCTTCCTTGTGATATTCCTCTTATTATTTGGCTACCTAGGAGAGAAGACCTGTTTGTTGTTTCTCTTTTCTTTTCTACTTTTGTGTGTTTATTGATTTTATTTTTGGGAACATTATGGCTTCCAATGATCCAACAATTGACCCCTTGGATTTAGAAGAGGAGGAAGAAATTGTAGAACCCATCAAAAAGAGAAAGGAGAGTATTGTGTGGGCATTTTGTTTCTGTTCCGGAGGGGGAAAAAAAGGTGCACACCCGTAAAGTTACGTGCACCTTATGCCAACGAATACTATCGAGAGGATCGGAGAAGAAATATTCATGTGGGACCAGCAGCATGAAAAAACATTTGGAAACTCTGCACCCGAATCACCTGGCTAGAGAAGAGAGGAGGAGACAGCTTGCTGAGGCGGCAGAACGAGATCCAAATGCCCCTTCTACGTCATCCCAGCAAGTTCCTCCTGCGCCAAGGCCCCACATTGTTCCCGAACTTTTTGAAGCTGCAATCATTTGCAAGAAGTGTGAGACTAAACTCTGCATTGGAGAGCAAAGTCTCGATGTTATAACAGCTGCCATAAAAGCACATAAATGTTAATTCTTTTTTATAATGTGCTCTTCTTTTTGTTAAGCAGCTCGTTTGTTGTTTTTCATTTTTCTCTAATCTAAAAAAATCAAAAACACACAAAAAAAGAAAAAAGGTTTAAGAATGCAAAACAAAATGAAAATTGTTAGAACAAAAAACCCGGGTCTTACGGAACCACATCTCTTGGTTAAAAAAAGAAAAAATACCTGAGTGATTGCATGAGAGCGAGGACATTGTGTGGGTGATTGCAAAAGTGCATGGGTACTGCTTGGATGATTATATAAGTGTATGGGTATTGACTGGGAGATTGTATCACTACAGAGATAATGTATAGGTCATTGCAAGAGTGCATCATAGTACCTGTGTAATTGGAGAAGTGCATGGGTAGTGAGAGGATGATTTCTGGACTGCATGGGTACTACGTGGGTAATAGAAGGTGCGAATGAGTAGTGTGTAGGTGGTTAGAGGACTGCATGGTTAGTGCACAGGGCATTGTAGCAGTGCATGTGTTAGTGCCTGAGTGATTGCATGAGTACATGGGTACTGACTGAATGATTAGAGTACTGCAAGGAGAGTGCATGGTGAATTTATAAGTGTTTGGGTATTGGCGGAGTGATTGGATAAGTACATGGTACTGGCTGGGTGTTTGGAGGAGTGCATGGGGAGTGACAGGGTGATTGCTGGACTGCATGGGTACTACCTGGGTAATTGAAGGTGCGAATGAGTAGTGTGTAGGTGGTTAGAGGACTGCATGGGTAGTGCACAGGGGATTGTAGCACTGCATGTGTTAGTGCCTGGGTCATTGCATGAGTACATGGGTACTGACTGGATGATTAGAGTACTGCAAGCAGAGTGCCTGGTGAATTTATAAGTGCTTGGGAATTGGCGGAGTGATTGGATAAGTACATGGTACTGGCTGGGTGATTGGAGGAGTGCATGGGTAGTGACAGGGTGATTGCTGGACTGCATGGGTACTACCTGGGTAATTGAATGTGCGAATGAGTATGTGTAGGTGGTTAGAGGACTGCCTGGGTAGTGCACAGGGTTTTGTAGCAGTGCATGTGTTAGTGCCTGGGTCATTGCATGAGTACATGGGTACTGACTGGATGATTATACTACTGCACGGAGAGTGCATGGTGAATTTATAAGTGCTTGGGTGTTGGCGGAGTGATTGGATAAGTGCATAGTACTGGCTGGGTGATTGGAGGAGTGCATGGGTAGTGACAGGGTGATTGCTGGACTGCATGGGTACTACCTGGGTAATTGAAGGAGTGAATGAGTAGTGTCTAGGTGGTTAGAGGACTGCATGGGCAGTGCACAGGGGTTTGTAGCAGTGCATGTGTTAGTGCCTGGGTCATTGCATGAGTACATGGGTACTGACTGGATGATTAGAGTACTGCAAGGAGAGTGCGTGGTGAATTTATAACTGTTTGGGAGTTGGCGGAGTGATTAGATAAGTACATGGTACTGGCTGGGTGATTGGAGGAGTGCATGGGGAGTGACAGGGTGATTGCTGGACTGCATGGGTACTACCTGGGTAATTGAAGTAGTGAATGAGTAGTGTTTAGGTGGTTAGAGGACTGCATGGGTAGTGCAGAGAGGATTCTAGCAGTGCATGTGTTAGTGCCTGGGTCATTGCATGAGTACATGGGTACTGACTGAATGATTAGAGTACTGCAAAGAGAGTGCATGGTGAATTTATAAGTGCATGGGAATTGGCGAATGGATTGGATAAGTACATGGTACTGGCTGGGTGATTGGAGGAGTGCATGGGTAGTGACAGGGTGATTGCTGGACTGCATGGGTACTACCTGGGTAATTGAAGGAGCAAATGAGTAGTGTGTAGGTGGTTAGAGGACTGCATGGGTAGTGCACAGGGGTTTGTAGCAGTGCATGTGTTAGTGCCTGGGTCATTGCATGAGTGCATGGGTACTGACTGGATGATTAGAGTACTGCAAGGAGAGTGCATGGTGAATTTATAACTGTTTGGGAGTTGGCGGAGTGATTGGATAAGTACATGGTACTGGCTGGGTGATTGGAGGAGTGCATGGGGAGTGACAGGGTGATTGCTGGACTGCATGGGTACTACCTGGGTAATTGAAGGTGCGAATGACTAGTGTGTAGGTGGTTAGAGGATTGTATAGGTAGTGCACAGGTGATTGTAGCTGTGCATGTGTTAGTGCCTGGGTCATTGCATGAGTACATGGGTACTGACTGGATGATTAGAGTACTGCAAGGAGAGTGCATGGTGAATTTATAAGTGCTTGGGTATTGGCGGAGTGATTGGATAAGTACATGGTACTAGCTGGGTGATTGGAGGAGTACATGGGTAGTGACAGGGTGATTGCTGGACTGCATGGGTACTAACTGGGTAATTGAAGGTGCGAATGAGTAGTGTGTAGGTGGTTAGAGGACTGCATGGGTAGTGCACAGGGGTTTGTAGCACTGCATGTGTTAGTGCCTGGGTCATTGCATGAGTACATGGGTACTGACTGGATGATTAGAGTACTGCAAGGAGAGTGCATGGTGAATTTATAAGTGCTTGGGTGTTGGCAGAGTAATTGGATAAGTGCATAGTACTGGCTGGGTGATTAGAGGAGTGCATGGGTAGTGACAGGGTGATTGCTGGACTGCATGGGTACTCCCTGGGTAATTGAAGGAGTGAATGAGTAGTGTCTAGGTGGTTAGAGGACTGCATGGGTAGTGCACAGGGGTTTGTAGCAGTGCATGTGTCAGTGCCTGGGTCATTGCATGAGTACATGGGTACTGACTGAATGATTAGAGTACTAAAAGGAGAGTGCATGGTGAATTTATAAGTGCATGGGGATTGGCGAAGTGATTGGATAAGTACATGGTACTGGCTGGGTGATTGGAGGAGTGCATGGGTAGTGACAGGGTGATTGCTGGACTGCATGGGTACTACCTGGGTAATTGAAGGAGCGAATGAGTAGTGTGTAGGTGGTTAGAGGACTGCATGGGTAGTGCACAGGGGTTTGTAGCAGTGCATGTGTTAGTGCCTGGGTCATTGCATGAGTACATGGGTACTGACTGGATGATTAGAGTACGGCAAGGAGATTGCATGGTGAATTTATAAGTGCTTGAGAGTTGGCGGAGTGATTGGATAAGTACATGGTACTGGCTGGGTGATTGGAGGAGTGCATGGGGAGTGACAGGGTGATTGCTGGACTGCGTGGGTACTACCTGGGTAATTGAAGGAGCGAATGAGTAGTGTGTAGGTGGTTAGAGGACTGCATGGGTAGTGCACAGGGGATTGTAACAGTGCATGTGTTAGTGCCTGGGTCATTGCATGAGTACATGGGTAGTGACTGGATGATTAGAGAAATGCAAGGAGAGTGCATGGTGAATTTATAAGTGCTTGGGTATTGGCGGAGTGATTGGATAAGTACATGGTACTAGCTGGGTGATTGGAGGTGTACATGGGTAGTGACAGGGTGATTGCTGGACTGCATGGGTACTACCTGGGGAATTGAAGGAGCGAATGAGCAGTGTCTAGGTGGTAAGAGGACTGAATGGGTAGTGCACAGGGGATTGTAGCAGTACATGTGTTAGTGCCTGGGTCATTGCATGAGTACATGGGTACTGACTGGATGCTTAGAGTAGTGGAAGGAGAGTGCATGGTGAATTTATAAGTACTTGGCTATTGGCGGAGTGATTGGATAAGTACATGGTACTGGCTGGGTGATTGGAGGAGTGCATGGGGAGTAACAGGGTGATTGCTGGACTGCATGGGTACTACCTGGGTAATTGAAGGAGTGAATGAGTAGTGTCTAGGTGATTACAGGACTGCATGGGTTGTGCACAGGGGTTTGTAGCAGTGCATGTGTTAGTGACTGTGTCATTACATGAGTACATGTGTACTGACTGAATGATTAGAGTACTGCAAGGAGAGTGCATGGTGAATTTATAAGTGCTTGGGTATTGGCGGAGTGATTGGATAAGTACATAGTACTGGCTGGGTGATTGGAGGAGTGCATGGGGAGTGACAGGGTGATTGCTGGACTGCATGGGTACTACCTGGAGAATTGAAGGAGCGAATGAGTAGTGTGTAGGTGGTTAGAGGACTGCATGGGTAGTGCACAGGGGATTGTAACAGTGCATGTGTTAGTGCCTGGGTCATTGCATGAGTACATGGGTACTGACTGGATGATTAGAGAACTGCAAGGAGAGTGCATGGTGAATTTATAAGTGCTTGGGTATTGGCGGAGTGATTGGATAAGTACATGGTACTAGCTGGGTGATTGGAGGTGTACATGGGTAGTGACAGGGTGATTGCTGGACTGCATGGGTACTACCTGAGGAATTGAAGGAGCGAATGAGCAGTGTCTAGGTGGTAAGAGGACTGAATGGGTAGTGCACAGGGGATTGTAGCAGTACATGTGTTTGTGCCTGGGTCATTGCATGAGTACATGGGTACTGACTGGATGCTTAGAGTAGTGGAAGGAGACGCATGGTGAATTTATAAGTACTTGGCTATTGGCGGAGTGATTGGATAAGTACATGGTACTGGCTGGGTGATTGGAGGAGGGCATGGGGAGTAACAGGGTGATTGCTGGACTGCATGGGTACTACCTGGGTAATTGAAGGAGTGAATGAGTAGTGTCTAGGTGATTACAGGACTGCATGGGTAGTGCACAGGGGTTTGTAGCAGTGCATGTGTTAGTGACTGTGTCATTACATGAGTACATGTGTGCTGACTGAATGATTAGAGTACACAAGGAGAGTGCATGGTGAATTTATAAGTGCTTGTGTATTGGCGGAGTGATTGGATAAGTACATAGTACTGGCTGGGTGATTGGAGAAGTGCATGGGGAGTGACAGGGTGATTATGGACTGCATGGGTACTACCTGGGTAATTGAAGGAGCGAATGAGTAGTTTGTAGGTGGTTAGAGGACTGCATTGTTAGTGCACAGGGGATTGTAACAGTGCATGTGTTAGTGCCTGGGTCATTGCATGAGTACATGGGTACTGACTTAATGGCGGCCGCTGCAGGGACAGGCGAGCAAGACCACTGACTAATTGTTAGTGAACTTGCTCTCCCACCCTCGCAGCTCCACCATTGAGTGAGGCCCTCCCCGAGCCCCGGAACTCTTGAGTGTTGCTGGTGTTCGAGGCCCTCCTCCACCCGCAGGATCACCTGCGCCTCATCCCTGGTGGTCCAGTGGACCCCTGTTCTCCTTTGCCTCGCTCCGCTGTCCGCTCCGTTTTTTCTCACTCGTTTTGCCTCTCCCTCTGTCTTTTTCTGTTCTGCACTTTTTCTGCCTTTTTCCCATTTTTCCAACTATTTCCTTATTTCCCTTAGCCTCCCTGGTGTTCCAGTGGAACTCTGTTCTCCTTTGTCTTGCTCCGCTGTCCGCTCCATTTTTTTCACTCGTTTTTAACCCTTTTTAAATCGTTTCTGTACTTTTCTGCTTTCTGTGCTTTTCCTGCTCTCTGCCTTATTTCACTCTTTTTTTCTCCTGTTTTCCCCCCTTATTCTTCCTCTCCCACCTGTTTTTCCCTGCCGCTGCTGCCCCCGCGGCCCCTCCCCCCAGCACGACCAGCGTGACCAATCCTGCTCCCCTCCCCGCCTCCCAGCTGTCCAGCCCTCCCTGATTCCTGCTTAATGGCGGCCGCTGTGCAGCCGCGCCGCTGGCGCGCCAAAGGCAAGCCCGTTTGCGCCCGTCCGCGACCCGACCGCGACCAGCGCCAGGAACCCTGGATCTCCACAACACCAAAGCTATGACCCGGCGGCACTCCACGCCCTCAACCCAGCTGTCACCGCTGCCGGCACACCTGCAGCACCGCCAAGACCACGGACCCAGCGCAAGCCACCCGCAAGAACCCCCCCCAACCGAAGACCCTACAATGCATCCTCCTCAACGTCCGATCCCTCCACAAACACGCCACCGAAATCTGGGACCTCCTCGACAGCACCACCCCTGACGTAGCATTCCTCACCGAAATATGGACCAACACCTCCTCGGGACCGGACATCGCCATCGCCATCCCGCAAGGATACAAGATCTCCAGGAAGGACCGCCCCAACCGCCCGGGAGGAGGAATCGCCATCGTCCACAAATCCATCCTCCGCCTGAGCACACTCCCCGACGAGCCCACAGACTTGATGGAACACCTTCACTTCAAGATACTGGCCAGCCCCACCACTACCCTCCGAGGAACCCTCATCTACCGACCCCCTGGACCCCGCAGACCTTTTGCCGAATCCATCACAGACATCATCTCCCCGCAGGCCATCGCATCCACCAACTACACCCTGCTGCGAAACCTCAACTTCCACCTCGACAACCAACTGGACCCCAGCACCACATCCCTCCTGGACAACCTCCACAACATTGGACTCCACCAGATCGTGACCGAACCCACGCACTCAGCAGGACACACCCTCGACCCCCTCTTCACAACAGGAAACTCCATCACCTTCAGCCACACCACCGAACTCCCATGGACCGACCATCGATGCGTCCACTTCACCTTCAGAACACCCACCATCCACAGACACCAGCACCTGCTCCCACGTAGAAATTGGACCAGAATCACCGACGACCAGCTAACCTCATCACTCAGCAACTCCACCCCTTCCGTCGCGGAAAACGACAACCCCAACGCCGCAGCCCGAACCCTGCAAAGATGGATCACCGACAGCGCCAACACCTCAGCCCCCCTCAAGAAAAACAACAACACC
This sequence comes from Calotriton arnoldi, assembly GCA_963921515.1. Classification (NCBI taxonomy): domain Eukaryota; kingdom Metazoa; phylum Chordata; class Amphibia; order Caudata; family Salamandridae; genus Calotriton; species Calotriton arnoldi. The sequence goes on along the minus strand of CAWUFW010009259.1, from coordinate 642,692 downwards.
CACGCCAAGAAAGCTAGATGGTTCACCACAGAACTTCAAGAGTCCAGACGCACCTGCCGCCGCCTCGATAAAGACTGGAGGAACACCAAATCCACAGAAGCCCACAACTTCAGAGCCGCCACCAGAGTCCACCACCAACTCATCAGGAAAACGAGAAAAAAAGCGATCAAAGACAGAATCTCCACCCACGCACACAACAGCAAAGAACTCTTCAACATCATCAAGGAGTTCGACCAACCTACCAGCGAGTCCGCCGACATTCCACCCTCACAAGACCTCTGCGACAAACTCAGCACCTTTTTCCACCACAAAATCAAGAGCATCTACGACAACTTTGACGAAGACAAGCAACACACTGAACCCTCACCAACCACCCCCGACACCATGAAGCCAACGATCGACAACTGGACAGCCCTCACCACCGGAGACACACTGAAGACGATGTACTCAATCCACTCCGGGTCCCCCATGGACCCCTGTCCCCACCACATTTTCAACAGAGCCACCGAGACCATCGCACCCATACTCCGCCACACCATCAACCGCTCCCTGTCAACCGCATCGTTCCCCGATGACTGGAAACACGCAGAGATCAACCCCCTCCTCAAGAAACCATCGGCGGACCCCACCGACCTCAAAAACTACAGACCCATCTCCCTGCTCCCCTTCCCAGCGAAAGTCATCGAGAAAGCCATCAACAGCCAACTCGCCACATTCATCGAAGAGCACAACATCCTCGACTCCTCCCAATCCGGCTTCAGAAAAAACCACAGCACGGAAACCGCCCTCCTCGCCGCAACAGATGACATCCGCACCCTACTGGACAAAGGAGTAACTGCAGCCCTCATCCTCCTCGACTTCTCAGCGGCGTTCGACACAGTCTCTCACCGCACCCTAAAACGCAGACTCCATGACGCAGGGATTCAAGACAAGGCCCTCGACTGGATCCACTCCTTCCTCTCCGGCAGAACGCAGCGGGTCAGACTCCCCCCTTTCCTCTCGGACCCTACACCAACCACCTGCAGAGTCCCCCAGGGGTCATCCCTCAGCCCCACGCTCTTCAACGTCTACATGGCTCCGCTCACCCCATCATCAGAACCTACGGACTCAACATTGTGTCATACGCAGACGACACCCAACTCATCCTCTCCCTATCCAACGAACCCAACACCGCCAGACACAATTTCCGAGAAGGCATGGAAGCCGTCGCCAAATGGATGAAAAACAGCTGCCTTCAACTAAACACCAACAAAACGGAAGTACTCATCATGGGCCCACACCCTGATGCCTGGAACGACACCTGGTGGCCCCCCGCCCTCGGAAGTGCGCCCACCCCCACGGACCACGCACGCAATCTGGGAATCATCCTGGACTCCGAACTCAAAAAGGACCGCCAGATCAACGCCGTCTCGACCTCCTGCTTCCACACCCTCCGCCTCCTACGCAAGACCTTCAAATGGATCCCCCTTGAACACAGAAAGACCGTCACTCACGCCCTGGTCACCAGCAGACTCGACTACGGCAACGCACTCTATGCCGGAATAAACAAAAACCTCACACGCAAGCTACAGAACATCCAGAACGCCGCTGCAAGACTGGTCCTCAACCTGCCAAGACACTGCCACATCTCCCAGCACCTGCGCACACTCCACTGGCTCCCCATCGAAGCTAGAGTCACCTTCAAGATGCTCACCCACGCTCACAAGGCCCTCCACGACACCGGACCAGCATAACTGAACAGCTGACTCAAATTCCACGCACCCCAAAGGACCCTACGATCAGCCCAGCTCTCCTACGCCGTGGTCCCCTGCACCGGAAAGACCAGATCAGGTGGCCGCTCCTTCTCCTTCCTCGCGGCCAGAGCCTGGAACGCCCTACCTCTCCACCTCAGACAGACAACATCTCTCCCCATCTTGACAAGAAACCTCAATACCTGGTTCTTCGACAGACCCCCTCCTTGATGGACTGGAACCTGCGATCCACCGCTCCCCCAGTGCCTTGAGACCCTCACGGGTGAGTAGTAGCGCTTAACAAACACGTGAGTCTGAGAGTAATGCAAGGAGAGTGCATGGTGAATTTATAAGTGCTTGGGTATTGGCGGAGTGATTGGATAAGTACATGGTACTGGCTGGGTGATTGGAGGAGTACATGGGTAGTGACAGGGTGATTGCTGGACTGCATGGGTACTACCTGGGGAATTGAAGGAGCGAATGAGTAGTGTGTAGGTGGTTAGAGGACTGCATGGGTAGTGCACAGGGGATTGTAGCAGTGCATGTGTTAGTGCCTGGGTCATTGAATGAGTACATGGGTGCTGACTGGATGATTAGAGTACTGCAAGGAGAGTGCATGGTGAATTTATAAGTGCTTGGGTATTGGCGGAGGGATTGGATAAGTACATAATACTGGCTGGATGATTGGAGAAGTGCATGGGGAGTGAAAGGGTGATTGCTGGACTGCATGGGTACTACCGGGGGAATTGAAGGAGCGAATGAGGAGTGTCTAGGTGGTTAGAGGACTGCATGGGTAGTGCACAGGGGATTGTAGCAGTGCATGTGTTAGTGCCTGGGTCATTGCATGAGTACATGGGTACTGACTGGATGATTAGAGTACTGCAAGGAGAGTGCATGGTGAATTTATAAGTTGCGTGGGAATTGGCGGAGTGATTGGATAAGTACATAGTACTGGCTGGGTGATTGGAGCAGTGCATGGGTAGTGACAGGGTGATTGCTGGACTGCATGGGTACTACCTGGGTAATTGAAGGAGCAAATGAGTAGTGTGTAGGTGGTTAGAGGACTGCATGGGTAGTGCACAGGGGATTGTAGCAGTGCATGTGTTAGTGCCTGGGTCATTGCATGAGTACAAGGGTACTGACTGAATGATTAGAGTACTGCAAGGAGAGTGCATGGTGAATTTATAAGTGCTTGGGTATTGGCGGAGTGATTGGATAAGTACATAGTACTGGCTGGGTGATTGGAGGAGTGCATGGGGAGTGACAGGGTGATTGCTGGACTGCATGGGTACTACCTGGGGAATTCAAGGAGTGAATGAGTAGTGTCTAGGTGGTTAGAGGACTGCATGGGTAGTGCACAGGAGATTGTAGCAGTGCATGGGTTAGTGCCTGGGTCATTGCATGAGTACATGGGTACTGACTGGATGATAAGAGTTCTGCAAGGAGAGTGCATGGTGAATTTATAAGTGTAGGAGAGTAGGATCTGCTTCACATGGGTACCCCCACTTTTTGCTGATGCTTCACTTGTTTTTCGACTTTAGTCTGGCTGGGGCCCTGCTAATCAGAACCCCAGCCTAGCTGCTTCCTCTCTAAAATGGTTTCCATGTACCTTAGGTACATCTTTGATTGGAATCTGGAGTGCCCTTATAAGTCCCTAGTATATGGTATACTATGTACCCAGGGCATAGGTACCCCAGAGGCCTGCCAGGGGCTGAAGCATGTATTATGCCACCCCTGGAAGGCCAGCCAAAATGACACCACAGGTCTGCTACTGCAGCCTGGGTAAGGTGGTGCCTGCACCCCTTACTGCGATATAGGCTACCTATATCACTACCATTGCACACACATATAAACCTATAAGTCACTCCTATGGCAGGCCTTAACAATCCTGAAGGCAGAGTGCTTGGTTTTTATGTGAGAGGGTGCCCCTGCATGAGCAGAGCCCCTCTTCAGCGTTCGGAGTCCCTCCTCTGATGCTGTTTGTGGTACAGCCTGACCATATACTCTTAAGTGCATTATATCCTCGCGGTACAATGCTAACTTTGGACTGGCTGCACCAAAACATGTCATGTTTGGTGTCAAACATCTTGGAATACTACCCCCCCACCAGTCCTGGTGGTGGGGGTAGCATTCCACCCTTCTAGAGGGAGAGACATGTACCCACCGACCTACCCGGTAACTTCTTTACAGAGCCCTGGCATCACAAAATGGATGCCGCTGCCACAGACACGGGTCTGGCCTCCTGCTGCTGACTGAAACTCCGGCAGGGGAGGGCTGGACAATAGGTTTCCTGTCGAAGGGAGGTGTAACCACCTCCCCAGACAGGATAGTGTGTATTTGGGCTGGGCGGGAGCACTCTCTGGTGCTTTGAAGTCCTGCACTGGGGGCACATTTGGTGTCCCTGTGCATATGCCAGTTCAAACCGGTTGCAGGGGATACCTGCCCCTGCTCTAGCGCGAAACTGGACAAAGGGAATGGGTGTAACCACCCCTCTTCCCTGACCCTCCCATAGGTGGGTCCCCAGAGTATGTCCAACCCCCTAACTTAGTATAAGTATGGGACCCCAGTCCTTAGGACTTTAGATTACCCTGGACGAAACTCTGAAGCCGAATCCTGGACCTTCGACGCTCTACTTTAAGATTAGAGGACTGAAGAATCTCCCTTGGGGTCAAGGAGTGACTCCCCTGCTTGGCAGGCACCTAAGAAGCAATTGTCCGGTCTGCATCGCTGAAGCTCCCGCCGGACGCCGAAGTCTTTGCATCACCAGAGATAGATTTCCAGACTTCCCCGAGGCTGCCCTGAGTCCCCAGCGAAGCTGAGGCCCGTAGCTGTCGTGGGTAACGTGGGACCATGACCCCTGGACACCGAGAACTTTTGCAAGTGCATCCTCTTCCTGGTCTTCCACAAAGTTGTGCTTTGGGCTTCAAGTAGCCCCTGCCTCCAGCACCAACTGCACTGAAGATCACTGGCCTCCACTCCACGAGTGTCCTGTAAGCCAGCTCCAAGTGCGTCCACTTGAGGCTCCTTCACGGTCGCTAGTCCGTTGGCTAGTGGGCCCTACCGAAGGTAACTCTTCTTCTGCTTAGGCTTTCCTGGTTGCTCCAGAGGTGCCCTGACTTACCCTCACTGGGTGAGTCCCCCAGACCTTGCTGGTCTGCATCAACGTCCTTTCTTTATTTCCACGTGACTTGCCGTTGCCAAGGCTTGTTGGGTCCAATCCGGTCACCAACACCGCAGCAATCGACAAACGTTGTGGGACAGCTAGAATCCAGCTCTTGGTTGTCGTTGACGCCTCCTGGACCTCGTGGCTGAAGAGTCAAGATGACCATCAACCTACCTGAAGCACCCAACATCGGTGGGCATCTGCTCATCGCCTTCCTGGTCACTGGCTAGTGACCCAGACTCTGTCCCCTCTGCTTTCAGGTTCTTCAGATCTTCGATCCACCCTTGGATCCACTCGAACACTTTCGACTTGGTCGCCAGCAGCACTTTGCAGCAGATCGCCATTGAAAACGACGACGAAACCCGACCCCGAAAGACACCTATGCACCCGGCTTCCCTGGGTGAGGTAACTCGAGTACTCCAGTGGTCCCGTGGGTATTGACCTAGTTCTAAATGGGTTTGCTCCAAGTCCTCCTCTAAGTGTCCTTTTCTTTAAAACTCCAACCGCGACATTCCCCATAGAAGTCAACGGCGGCTCGCGGCTGTGTTCTCACACTGCACGCGTCCCCCGTGGGTCCCCTGTGTCACTACCTTGGGTGGTTCCTTGAGGGACAAGCACTTCTACAGGCTCTAGGCCTTGTGTCTAGCTCAGTCGTGGTTCTTATACCACTTTATTGGTATATGGTTTGGTACGCCCCTAGGGCTCAAACGTGTATTTGTGCTATTACTGTTGATATTCGACTTGTAACTTATGTACTTCGAACTCTAGCCTCATAAAGAGACTAGAGGGGTGTGTTTAAGACTAAATACATATATTTTAAATATATACCTGGTGTGGTCCTCTTTCATTTGGTCACTCAAGAGATTATAGACTGGTAAAACAAGCTGCTTTACATTCCTTCAAGACTTAGCCTGAAGGCTGCTCTCCATAGCTACCACTAGGATAGCTTTCAATAAAGGTTGTCTTTAACCTATCTCCAATAAGGGGTTGTTTGGACTGGTGCAAGGTGCCCACTATAATTAGTGGACAGCATATACCAGGCCAACTTCTCACAATAAGTGCTTCGGAATTGGCGGAGTGATTGGATAAGTACATAGTACTGGCTGGGTGATTGGAGGAGTGCATGGGTAGTGACAGGGTGATTGCTGGACTGCATGGGTACTACCTGGGTAATTGAAGGAGCGAATGAGTAGTGTCTAGGTGGTTAGAGAACTGCATGGGTAGTGCACAGGGGTTTGTAGCAGTGCATGTGTTAGTGCCTAGGACATTGCATGAGTACATGGGTACTGACTGGATGATTAGAGTACTGCAAGGAGAGTGCATGGTGAATTTATAATTGCTTGGGAATTGGTGGAGTGATTGGATAAGTACATGGTACTGGCTGGGTGATTGGAGGAGTGCATGGGTAGTGACAGGGTGATTGCTGTATTGCATGGGTACTAACTGGGTAAATGAAGGTGTGAATGAGTAGTGTGTAGGCGGTTAGAGGATTGCATGGGTAGTGCACAGGTGATTGTAGCAGTGCATGGGTAGTGCTTGGGTGACTTAATCTTACCTTTTTTGAAGTAGATATGAAACTCATTGAAACAATTTTTCAGTTGTTTTATTATAATCTAAATTGAAAATATTTTCAAACTTTAGAATTCGTTTCTGTAAAAGAAAAGAAAAAATATTGTTATTACAGATAATATTATAGTTTTAAGAACACAACATAATTTTACAATTACATAACATATTCAGTTTGCCTTTTTTGCTGTTTTCAGATTTTATTGAATTTCACCTTATACAGTGATTTCAATCTTGATCATCATGTAACAGCGGGCAAAAAAATACAATCAATAAGATTGTTAAAAAAAACAAATCATTGTTCAAAATATTTACAACAAATTCAACTATCCGTTTACATTTTCTTAAATAAACACTCTCATTCACATTGCATATACTTCAAAAGATCAAATATATGAACTGCTTCTTTCAAAAAAAATTTCTAAATACAATATCAAAGAACAAAAACGATAATTGAAACAGTAATTCTTGACATCTTCCCTATAGGCCGAATGATGTTTGCGAGATCATTTGCATTGAAAATATCCAAAATAAACTTCTCAATTCATATTGACATCATCCCAATAGTCCGAATGATGTTCCTGAAATCGTTTGTATTGAAAATATCCAAAATAAACTCATTAATTCATGTTCACATCTTCCCAACAGGCCAAATGATGTTTTCAGAACTTTGGCATCAAAATTATTAGATATGAATTTGGTAATTCATTAGGCAACCGACATTTGAATTGCAAATGGGCATCATTACAATGTGTCCATCCTTTATTGCACTTTAAATACACAGTATAGTGTCCAGATGTTGTAGAAGGTCCATCGTGGAAAATAATTGCCACTGCTTTGAAAGTTCTTCCTGATATTGACAGTTGACTTGCCACAACATTTTTAATTTTAGTTTCCAATTTTCTTCCATCTGCTCTACAACTTTGTATCATTAAAATGATATATTGTCCAAATCTTTCTATAAATAATGTTGATAACATTTCAGATTTGCAGTGACTACATTCCATACATTGATTTGCTGATTTTACTAATTTGTTAAAAGACACTGTTTTGCAATCTGGTATTGTCAAATATATGAACCTTTCAGTGTCAATTTTAGTGGTAGAAGAAAATGAACAATCTTCACATTTATGATCCCACCTGTAACTAAGTCCAAACAGATTTTCAATTTGTATTCCTTCATCTTCCAATACTGCAAGCATAAACATAAGAAATTCTTGAGCATCTTGCTGTGCATTAAGTGTAAATTGTGAAGAACCAGAACATATATCCAGAAGATGCCGAATGGCAGAAGCACTTTGGATTTTAGTTTTATCGGTTGTCAAGTTTTCATAAATAGAATGTAACAAAGAACAAAACCTTTTTTCTCGATTCTCCTTTATTTGTTGTTGAAGATTTTCTAGAAAAAATATGACGTTCACAACTACATTAGCATAGCAGTTGATACCTGAACTATTTTCTAACTGATATCCTACAATATCTTCAACAATGTCCTTTTTTTTTTGTTTGGAACCTCAACATTCTCTTGATTTTTTTTCTTCTTTCCAACCTCACTACAGAGTTTCTCATATGTTCGTTTTCGACATACTACACGCTTTTCATATACAGGATATTCACCTAAGTTGGGAGCATACAGTCTTCTTAACCAATTATACTCTCTTACACAATTTGCATCTGCACTAATCTTTCTCTCATCAAAATCAATCAAATACAATCCAGATAAAGTTCTGACTCGGGACAATGCAACATATGCCATACCCTCTTTAACCTCTTGTGTGCTCATGACGAGCTGGACTCGTCATGGCACACAGTCGCCGTGTGCTCATGACGAGTCCAGCTCGTCATGACACCCACCCACGGGAGAAGCGCTGGCGCTCCCCCCGTGGGCGGTCGATCCCAGTGTTTGTACTGGGGAAGGCAGGGGAAGACCTTCCCCTGCCTCCCCCCGCCCCCCCCCCCCTCCGCGTCATCAATGACGTCAGCGCGCGAGGCGTGCTGACGTCATTGGAGGCTCCCTTTGTTCCCCGACGCGCAGGAAGCCATTTGCTTCCAGCGCGTCGGGGAACAAAGAGGTAAGTTTTGGGGCTGGGGAGGGGGGATTTAAACGAAAGAGGCATCGGGGGAAAGGAAAGGGTTTTCCTTTCCCTCAATGCCTCTTTTGTGCATTCCTGCTGCACGATCATGCGATCGTGCAGCAGGAATGCCCACTGGCGCCAGGGATTTTTTTTTTTTTTTACATTTGCCAGTGTTTTGTTGGTTGGGGGAGTGGCCCCTTAGGCAAGGGTCGCTCCCCCGTTTGGGGGCATCACTCTAGGCTTTGTCTGCCCCCCTGGGGGGGGGAGCAGAATATTATTTTATATAAAAAAATCGGCCCACTGGGCCAATGTAATAAATGCACTGGGGAGTGGCCCCTTGGGCAAGGGTCACTCCCCTTTGGGGGCATACATTTTGGCTTTGTCTGCCCCCTGGGGGGGGGCAGAATTAATTTTTTTTAAATAAAATCGGCCCACTGGGCCAATGGAATAAATGTAGTGGGGAGTGGCCCCTTGGGTAAGGGTCACTCCCCTTTGGGGGCCATTTTAGTATGCCCATGATGTTAGGTTTTGTTTAGGGAGCGGCCCTTAGGCAAGGGTCGCTCCCCTTTTGGAGCCATACATTTTGGCTTTGTCTGCCCCCTGAGGTGGGCAGATTTAAATGTTCTTAAATAAAATCGGCCCACTGGGCCAATAGAATAAATGTACACTCACCCCCAGTCAACTGATCTGGGTTTAATCCATCATCATGCTTTAGCTCACTCAACCAGCCCAGTTCAGACATGGCCATATGCAAATCAGTCTGACCCTGTGCCTCATGGGAACAGTCCAGCCCGAACTGCCAAGCCATGCCTTCCCTGGCCCGGAAACAACCATCCTGGGACCGGTTTCTGGCTAATCAGCCATCATCAGCCAGGCTATCTTGAGTCCAGTGGCAAAGTGAGCAAGGGACCCACGTCTGGGCATACCCTGCCAACTTAGGGCGATCAAAGCGCACAGGGTCAGACTGATTTGCATATGGCCATGTCTGAACTGGGGTGGTGGAGTGAGCTAAAGAATGATGATGGATTAAACCCAGATCAGTTGACTGGGGGTGAGTGTTAGATTTGCTCAAGCGCTCCGTCCATCATCTCCTTTGGTATCACCCTGAGGGGCAGATCGCATGATTTTTTATTTTTTTTTGTTGGGCCACTAGGCCACCAGGGTTTTTTTTATGTTGGGGAGCGGCCCCTTGGACATGGGTCACTCCCTTTATGGGAGGATGATTGTGGCCATTTCTGCCCTCTTTGGGTGGCAGAGTAGCAGTATGTTTTTAGGCCCATCTGCCCCCAAGGGGGCAGAAGCCACTAGACACCAGAGTTTTTAAATTTTTGTTTTGGGGGTGGCCTCAAGGTCAAGGGTTGCTCCCCTTTTACGGGGGTGAATATTTAATTTATACTCTTAGGCCCACCTACCCCTTAGCTTGGCTGGTGGACTGTGTGTGGACTGGTGCATTATTTGCATATGTGATTGTAATGTTTTTTTCTCCTTTTTAATCTAGTGTAAAGCTTTTGATTCCTGTTTGCGGTTTCGACAGTGGTTGTTCTGCAGTTTTGCGTAGTTGCATTTTTTTGGTAAGAAAAACATTTTTGTTGTATTTACTCCAAATGAGTAATATTGTAATGTATGAATGAATTGTAAGTGGTGTCATAATGGCAGCATATTCAGTTAGTGTTTTGAGCATGAAAATCTTTGCGACGTGTTTTGCATTGTCTTATGTGTAATTTTCTTTTCTCTTTCTTTTTAGTGGGATATTGTTGATCCATACTGTGTCTGTGCAGAGTAGGTGGTGGTGAGTTTAGCTGCTTCTGGCAAGTGAGTGGTATCGTTTTGGAGTGTATAGGTATTTCTGATAAAGGTGCATTTTGTTTATTACTTATTTTACAAAGTGTTTGTTGTTGTTGACTTGTTTGACAAGTTACCTTTATTAGTAATCATTATGGCTAGCCGTAGAATGACTGCTCAGCAGGTGGTTGCTATGCTTCTTGAATCTTCCTCTGAGCCGGATTATGAGACTGACAGTGCGTCTGAGGGAGAGGAGGGAGGGGAAGATTCTGGCAGTGAGTTTTCTCTCCACATGGAATCATCGGATGATGAAGGTACTCTCAGTGCGGATGAAGCTACTCTCGGTGTGGATGAAGCTACTCTCAGTGCGGATGAAGTGCCTGTTTTAGAGGAGGATACTGCTGTGCCGATGGTGCAAGAGGCATCTGGATTGCAGCCTGAGGCTGCTAGGCTTCCTACTGGAAGTGCTGGACTCTGGGTTGATCCAAACATGGTGCAGCCGGTGTTGCCTGCCTTTAGCGGTGATGCAGGGTGTAGAGTGGATTGTGAACATTATTTGCCTATACAGTTTTTTCAGTTGTTTATGGATGATGTATTTTTGGGTGAGATTGTTGAGCAGACTAATTTGTATGCTGAACAGTTTTTGAGGGACAACATTGACAAACTTAGGCCCTACTCTAGAGCTACCCGGTGGACTCCCACAAATCTGGAAGAGATAAAGAAGTTTTTCGGTTTGACTTTATTGATGGGTTTGATAAGGAAGCCGAACCTGGCTTCATATTGGTCTACCAGCCCCTTGATGGCAACAGCCATATTTCCTGCAGTTATGACTCGTGATCGGTATTTACTTTTGCTACGTATGCTGCATTTTGTTGATAATTCTTTGGCGTTGCCACGTATTCACCCTGACTATGACCGTCTTTTTAAGATTCGGCCTGTTCTTGATCACTTTGTAGATCGATTTTCAGAGATCTATACTCCAGGGAAAGAAATATCTATTGATGAGTCTTTGGTCTTGTTCAAGGGTCGTTTGGTTTTTAGGCAGTACATCCCTAGCAAGAGGGCACGCTATGGAATTAAGCTGTATATGTTGGCTGAGAGTAGGACAGGATATGTTTTTAATTTTCGTGTGTACACTGGTAGAGATTCCACTATTGACCCCCAGGTTGTCCGTCCACTTTTGGAGTTTCAGAGAAAATTGTGTGGGATCTTGCTAGAAGACTGTTTAACAGAGGCCACCATTTGTACCTTGATAACTTCTACACTGCTGTGCAATTATTTAAGGAATTGTTTAAAGTGGACACTTTTGCATGTGGCACAATCCGCTCTAACCGCAAAGGTTATCCAAAAGAGCTTGTTTGCAAAAAACTTCAGAGGGGTCAGTGCAGTTCCTTGCGTAGTGATGAACTACTAGCTGTGAAATTTGTGGACAGAAGGGATGTGTACATGCTGACTACCATCCATGATGAGAGTACTTCACCTGTGCCTGTTTGGGGTCAGGTTGCTGAAGTGCGCAAACCTGTGTGCATTCTAGACTACAATAAGCAAATGGGTGGTGTTGACAGAGTAGATCAGAGGTTGGAACCTTACACTGCTATTCGGAAGGCTTATGTTTGGTATAAAAAGTTGGCTATCCATTTCTTCAACTTAGCAACTTTCAATGCTTTTATTGTGTTCAAGGAGTGTTCTCCTGCGTCAAAGTTGACATTTCTTCAGTTTCAGCACTCTGTGATAGCTTGCCTTGTTCTTGTGGAACAGGCAAGTGTTCCTAGATTTGGAGTGGTGGAGGATGTGGCTCGATTGAAAGATCTCCACTTTCCTGATTACATTCCTCCCACATCTTCAAAAGACTTTCCCACTAGGAGATGTAGAGTCTGTTGGCGAAGAGGTTTGCGGAAGGAGACTCGTCTTTTCTGCCCCGGGTGTCCTTCTAACCCTGGGCTGTGTGTGCCTGCTTGTTTTAGAGCGTACCACACGCAAAATAATTTTTGGGAGCATCCATGAGTGGTAAAGTGAACTGCCTGGTCTGTATTGTTTAAAAATTTGTATTCTGTTTCAAGGTTGGCATTAGTGCAATGTATTTAGTTTCAGATTTTGTGTTAGTAGATTTGTATCTATTTGCAATTTGTTTGTGTTTTTTTTGTATAAAAAATCCTAAATGTGATGGCGGTGTGCGTGGACTGGCGCTTGGCTGGCGGTGTACGTGGACTGGCGCTTGGCTGGCGGTGTGCGTGGACTGGCGCTTGGCTGGCGGTGTGTGTGGACTGGCGCTTGGCTGGCGGTGTGCGTTGACTGGCGCTTGGCTGGCGGTGTGTGTGGATTGGCGCTTGGCTGGTGTTGTGCGTGCACTGGAGCTTGGCTGGCGGTGTGCGTGGACTGGCGCTTGGCTGGCGGTGTGCGTGGGCTGGCGCTTGGCTGGCGGTGTGCGTGGACTGGCGCTTGGCTGGCGGTGTGCGTGGATTGGTGCTTGGCTGGCGGTGTGCGTTGACTGGTGCTTGGCTGGCGGTGTGCGTTGACTGGTGCTTCGCTGGCGGTGTGCGTGAATTGGCGCTTGGCTGGCGGTGTGCGTGGATTGGCGCTTGGCTGGTGTTGTGCGTGGACTTGTGCTTGGCTGGCGGTGTGCGTGGACTGGCGCTCGGCTGGCGGTGTGTGAGTAGTGACTTGCTGCTGGTCACTACACACACTGCTAGCTGAGCGCCACTCCACGCAATCCATCAGTTTGTGTAGTTGCTGTGTCAGGAATGTGGGCGTGTGAAAGTGATGGGCCCTTGAATGGCGCTGTCTGCTGGTGTGAGTGTTGTAATGTGATGGGCCCGCGGCTGGCGGTGTGAATGTTTTGTATGTGTCACACGTATGAAAGGTGTATGAATGGCCTGTAAAGAGGTTGGTGCCTTGTCGTGGCTTTACAGCTCACGAGCTGTGAGTCAATGGTTCAGTTTCTCGTCCTTTCAATTATTAACAGTGCATTTCATTTTTGAGAAATCACTTGCTAATACAATTGTATATACTGAACCATCACTCACCCTCGTGCCAAATCCAACCAGTATGTGTGTGTGCTTGAGGATTAGATGGCTGTGCAGTACTATTTGTCTTTTTTGTCTTTCTGAAGCAGGGTGTACCTTGTCCCTTTTTGCGAATGTTGTGATGTGTTGGTTTTGTGCCTGGTGGTGTGAATGGTCTTGTGTGTATCACGTATGAAAGGTGGGTGAATGGCCTGTAAAATGGTTGGTGCCTTGCCGTGGCTTTACAGCTCACGAGCTGCGAGTCACGGGTTCAGTTGTTTGTGCATTTAATTATTGACAGTGCATTTCATTTTTGTGAAATCTCTTGTTAATAAAATTTTATATACTGAACCATCACTCGCCCTCGTGCCAAATCCAACCAGTATGTGTGTGTGTTTGAGGAATAGATGGCTGTGCAGGAATCTTTGTCTTTTTAGTCTCTCTGCCAAGGTGTACATTCCATCTAAGAATAACCTACCATCTGTAGATATTATCGTTAACCCATGGGAGTACATGGTGATGTCTCTCTTGTGAATTCCAACAAGTTATTTTATCCACAATGTCCTGCAAACTTAAAAATGTCTGTCACATTTTCCTTGCAATTTTGTGCTTAAAATTCTCATGCTGCAGAAATAAACACATAATTATGTCAAAACGATTTGGTTTTGCAAGGGGGGTCACCTGGGTTTTTGGCCCCGTGCTCGGCGGCCATCTAGGGAAACCTACCAAACCCACACATTTCTGAAAACTAGACACTCGGGGGCTTCCAAGGAGGTATGGCTTGCGTGGATCCCCCAACGTTTCCTTCCCCAGAATCCCTTGCAAACCTCAATTTTAGATGAAAAAAACACTTTTTTCACACATTTTTGTGTGGGAAAGTGTGGCATCATCGGGCTCACACAAATTTCCTACCACCCAGCGTTCCCCCAGGTCTCCCGATAAAAATGGTGCCTCACTTGTGTGGGAGGCCCAAGTACCCGCGACAGGCAAGGGCCCAAAACGTAGTGAGGCGACATCAAAATTGCCTATCTCAAAACCACCTGGTTTTGCAAGGGGGGCCACCTGGGTTTTTGGCCCCGTGCTCGGCGGCCATCTAGGGAAACCTACCAAATCCACACATTTCTGAAAACTAGACACCCGGGGGCTTCCAAGGAGGTATGGCTTGCGTGGATCCCCCAAAGTTTCCTTACCCAGAATCCCTTGCAAACCTCAATTTTAGCTGAAAAAAACACTTTTTTCACACATTTTTGTGTGGGAAAGTGTGGCATCATCGGGCTCACACAAATTTCCTACCACCCAGCGTTCCCCCAGGTCTCCCGATAAAAATGGTGCCTCACTTGTGTGGGAGGCCCAAGTACCCGCGACAGGCAAGGGCCCAAAACGTAGTGAGGCGACATCAAAATTGCCTATCTCAAAACCACCTGGTTTTGCAAGGGGGGCCACCTGGGTTTTTGGCCCCGTGCTTGGCGGCCATCTAGGAAACCTACCAAATCCACACATTTCTGAAAACTAGACACCCGGGGGCTTCCAAGGAGGTATGGCTTGCGTGGATCCCCCAACGTTTCCTTACCCAGAATCCCTTGCAAACCTCAATTTTAGCTGAAAAAATCACTTTTTTCAGACATTTTTGTGTGGGAAAGTGTGGCATCACCGGGCTCACACAAATTTCCTGCCACCAGCGTTCCCCCAGGTCTCCCAATAAAAATGGTGCCTCACTTGTGTGGGAGGCCCAAGTACCACGACAGGCAAGGGCCCAAAGCGTAGTGAGCGACATCAAAATTGCCTATCTCAAAACCACCTGGTTTTGCAAGGGGGTCACCTGGGTTTTTGGCCCGTGCTCGGCGGCCATCAAGAAACCTACCAAACCCACACATTTCTGAAAACTAGACACCCGGGGGCTTCAAGGAGGTATGGCTTGCGTGGATCCCCAAAGTTTCCTTACCCAGAATCCTTGCAAACCTCAATTTTAGCTGAAAAAATCACTTTTTTCAGACATTTTTGTGTGGGAAAGTGTGGCATCACCGGGCTCACACAAATTTCCTACCACCCAGCGTTCCCCAGGTCTCCCGATAAAAATGGTGCCTCACTTCTGTGGGAGGCCCAAGTACCAGCGACAGGCAAGGGCCCAAAGCGTAGTGAGGCGACATCAAAATTGCCTATCTCAAAACCACCTGGTTTTGCAAGGGGAGTCAACTGGGTTTTTGGTCCCGTGCTCGGCGGCCATCTAGGGAAACCTACCAAACCCACACATTTCTGAAAACTAGACACCCGGGGGCTTCCAAGGAGGTATGGCTTGCGTGGATCCCCCAATGTTTCATTACCAGAATCCCTTGCAAACCTCAATTTTAGCTGAAAAAATCACTTTTTCACACATTTTTGTGTGGGAAAGTGTGGCATCATAGGGCTCACACAAATTTCCTACCACCCAGTGTTCCCCAGGTCTCCTGATATAAATGGTGCCTCACTTGTGTGGGAGGCCCAAGTACCCGTGACAGGCAAGGGCCCAAAACATAGTGAGGCGACATCAAAATTGCCTATCTCAAAACCACCTGGTTTTGCAAGGGAGTCACCTGGGTTTTGGCCCCGTGCTCGGCGGCCATCTAGGAAACCTACCAAACCCACACATTTCTGAAAACTAGACACCCGGGGCTTGCAAGGAGGTATGGCTTGCGTGGATCCCCCAACGTTTCCTTACCAGAATCCCTTGCAAACCTCAATTTTAGCTGAAAAAATCACTTTTTTCAGACATTTTTGTGTGGAAAAGTGTGGCATCACTGGGCTCACACAAATTTCCTACCACCCAGCTTTACCCCAGGTCTCACGATAAAAATGGTGCCTCACTTGTGTGGGAGGCCCAAGTACCCGCGACAGGCAAGGGCCCAAAACGTAGTGAGGCGACATCAAAATTGCCTATCTCAAAACCACCTGGTTTTGCAAGGGAGTCACCTGGGTTTTGGCCTTGTGCTCGGCGGCCATCTAGGAAACCTACCAAACCTACACATTTCTGAAAACTAGACACTCGGGGGCTTCCAAGGAGGTATGGCTTACGTGGATCCCCCAACGTTTCCTTACCAGAATCCCTTGCAAACCTCAATTTTAGCTGAAAAAAATCACTTTTTCACACATTTTTGTGTGGGAAAGTGTGGCATCACTGGGCTCACACAAATTTCCTACCACCCAGTGTTCCCCCAGGTCTCCCGATAAAAATGGTGCCTCACTTGTGTGGGAGGCCCAAGTACCCGCGACATGCAAGGACACAAAACGTTTTGAGGCAACATCAACATTGCCTATCAAAAATGTTTTGACCCTTGCCTGTTGCGGTTACTTGGGCCTCCCACACAAGTGAGGCACCATTTTTATCGGGAGACCTGGGGAAACGCTGGGTGGTAGGAAATTTGTGTGAGCCCGGTGATGCCACACTTTCCCACACAAAAATGTCTGAAAAAAGTGATTTTTCAGCTAAAATTGAGGTTTGCAAGGGATTCTGGGTAAGGAACCGTTGGGGGATCACACAAGCCATACCTCCTTGGAAGCCCCGGGTGTCTAGTTTTCATAAATGTGTGGGTTTGGTAGGTTTCCTAGATGGCCGCCGAGCACGGGCCAAAACCCAGGTGACTCCCTGCAAAACCAGGTGGTTTTGAGATAGGCAATTTGATGTCGCCTCACTACGTTTTGGGCCCTTGCCTGTCGCAGGTACTTGGGCCTCCCACACAAGTGAGGCACCATTTTATCGGGAGACCTTGGGGAACGCTGGGTGGTAGGAAATTTGTGTGAGCTCAGTGATGCCACACTTTCCCACACAAAAATGTGTGAAAAAGTGATTTTTTCAGCTAAAATTGAGGTTTGCAAGGGATTCTGGGTAAGGAAACGTTGGGGGATCCACGCAAGGCATACCTCCTTGGAAGCCCCGGTGTATAGTTTTCAGAAATGTGTGGGTTTGGTAGGTTTCCCTAGATGGCCGCCGAGCACGGGCCAAAACCCAGGTGACTCCTTGCAAAACCAGGTGGTTTTGAGATAGGCAATTTTGATGTCGCCTCACTATGTTTTGGGCCCTTGCCTGTCGTGGTACTGGGCCTCCCACACAAGTGAGGCACCATTTTTATCGGGAGACCTGGGGTAACGCTGGGTGGTAGGAAATTTGTGTGAACCCAGTGATGCCACACTTTCCACACAAAAATGTCTGAAAAAGTGATTTTTTCAGCTAAAATTGAGGTTTGCAAGGGATTCTGGGTAAGGAAACGTTGGGGGATCCACAAGCCATACCTCCTTGGAAGCCCCCGGAGTGTCTAGTTTTCAGAAATGTGGATTTGGTAGGTTTCCCTAGTTGGGCGCCGAGCACGGGGCCAAAACCCAGGTGACTCCTTGCAAAACCAGGTGGTTTTGAGATAGGCAATTTTGATGTCGCCTCACTACGTTTTGGGCCCTTGCCTGTCGTGGTACTTGGGCCTCCCACACAAGTGAGGCACCATTTTTATCGGGAGACCTGGGGGAACGCTGGGTGGTAGGAAATTTGGTTTAGCCCGATGATGCCACACTTTCCACACAAAAATGTGTGAAAAAAGTGATTTTTTTCAGCTAAAATTGAGGTTTGCAGGGGATTCTGGGTAAGAAACGTTGGGGTATCCACGCAAGCCATACCTCCCTGAAGCCCCCGGGTGTCTACATTTCAGAAATGTGTGTGTTTGGTAGGTTTCCCTAGGTGCCTGGCAGAGCTAGGGTTCGCAAACTACAGCTAGGCACTTTGCCAAAAAGGGTCATTTTTCACTGCAAAATTGAGGTGTGACCACGTTGCGTTTTGCGCCGTTTCCTGTCGCGGGCACTAGGCCGACCCACACAAGTGAGGTACCATTTTTCTCGGAAGACTTTGGGGAACGCGGGGTGGGTGGAAATTTGTGGATCCACGCAGATTCCAGAACTTTCCACCACAAAAATGTGGGGAAAATGTGTTTTTTTGACAATGTTTTAGGTTTGCAAGGGATTCTGGGTAACAGAACCTGGTGGCAGGCAGTCAAGTCACCCCATCCTGGATTCCCCTGGGTGTCTAGTTTTCAAAAATGTATAGGTTTGCTAGGTTTCCCTAGGTGCCAGCAGAGCTAGGGTTCAAAAACTCCAGCTAGGCACTTTGCCAAAAAGGGTCATTTTTCACTGCGAAATTGAGGTGTGACCACGTTGCGTTTTGCGCCGTTTCCTGTCGTGGGCACTAGGCCGACCCACACAAGTGAGGTACCATTTTTCTCGGAAGACTTTGGGGAACGCGGGGTGGGTGGAAATTTGTGGATCCACACAGATTCCAGAACTTTCCATCACAAAAATGTGGGGAAAATGTGTTTTTTTGGACAATATTTTAGGTTTGCAAGGGATTCTGGGTAACAGAACCTGGTGGGAGGCAGTCAAGTCACCCGATCCTGGATTCCCCTGGGTGTCTAGTTTTCAAAAATGTATAGGTTTGCTAGGTTTCCCTAGGTGCCGGCAGAGCTAGGGTTCAAAAACTACAGCTAGGCACTTTGCCAAAAAAGGGTCATTTTTCACTGCGAAATTGAGGTGTGACCACGTTGCGTTTTGTGCCGTTCCTGTCGCAGGCACTAGGCCGACCCAC
Source organism: Calotriton arnoldi (assembly GCA_963921515.1). Classification (NCBI taxonomy): domain Eukaryota; kingdom Metazoa; phylum Chordata; class Amphibia; order Caudata; family Salamandridae; genus Calotriton; species Calotriton arnoldi. The sequence continues at coordinate 623,778 of CAWUFW010009259.1, read as the reverse complement.
ACAAGTGAGGTATCATTTTTCTCGTAAGACTTTGGGGAACGCGGGGTGGGCGGACATTTGTGGATCCACGCAGATTCCAGAACTTTCCACCACAGAAATGTGGGGAAAATGTGTTTTTTTTGACAATTGTTTAGGTTTGCAAGGGATTCTGGGTAACAGAACCTGGTGGGAGGCAGTCAAGTCACCCCATCCTGGATTCCCCTGGGTGTCTAGTTTTCAAAAATGTATAGGTTTGCTTGGTTTCCCTAGGTGCCGGCAGAGGTAGGGTTCAAAAACTACAGCTAGGCACTTTGCAAAAAAAGGGTCATTTTTCACTGCGAAATTGAGGTGTGACCACGTTGCGTTTTGCGCCGTTTCCTGTCACGGGCACTAGGCCGACCCACACAAGTGAGGTACCATTTTTCTTGGAAGACTTTGGGGAACGCGGGGTGGGTGGAAATTTGTGGATCCACGCAGATTCCAGAACTTTCCACCACAGAAATGTGGGGAAAATGTGTTTTTTTTTACAATGTTTTAGGTTTGCAAGGGATTCTGGGTAACAGAACCTGGTGGGAGGCAGTCAAGTCACCCCATCCTGTATTCCCCTGGGTGTCTAGTTTTCAAAAATGTATAGGTTTGCTAGGTTTCCCTAGGTGCCGGCAGAGCTAGGGTTAAAAAACTACACCTAGGCACTATGCCAAAAAAGGGTCATTTTTCACTGCGAAATTGAAGTGTGACCATGTTGCGTTTTGCGCCATTTCCTGTTGCAGGCACTAGGCCGACCCACACAAGTGAGGTACCATTTTTCTCATAATACTTTGGGAAACGTGGGGTGGGTGGAAATTTGTGGATCCACACAGATTCCAGAACTTTCCACCACAGAAATGTGGGGAAAATCTGTTTTTTTTGGACAATTGTTTAGGTTTGCAAGGGATTCTGGGTAACAGAACCTGGTGGGAGGCAGTCAAGTCACCCCATCCTGGATTCCCCTGGGTGTCTAGTTTTCAAAACTACAGCTAGGCACTTTGCCAAAAAAGGGTCATTTTTCACTGCGAAATTGAGGTGTGACCACGTTGCGTTTTGCGCCGTTCCCTGTCGCAGGCACTAGGCCGACCCACACAAGTGAGGTACCATTTTTCTGGTAAGACTTTGGGGAACTAGGGGTGGGTGGAAAATTGTGGATCCACGCAGATTCCAGAACTTTCCACCACAGAAATGTGGAGAAAATGTGGTTTTTTGGACAATTTTTTAGGTTTGCAAGGGATTCTGGGTAACAGAACCTGGTGGGAGGCAGTCAAGTCACCCCATCCTGGATTTCCCTGAGTGTCTAGTTTTCAAAAATGTATAGGTTTGCTAAGTTTCCCTAGGTGCCGGCAGAGCGAGGGTTCAAAAACTACAGCTAGGCACTTTGCAAAAAAAGGGTTATTTTTCACTGCAAAATTGAGGTGTGACCACATTGCGTTTTGCGCCGTTTCCTGTCGCGGGCACTAGGCCGACCCACACAAGTGAGGTACCATTTTTCTCGTAAGACTTTGGGGAACGCGGGGTGTGTGGAAATTTGTGGATCCACGCAGATTCCAGAACTTTCCACCACAGAAATGTGGTTTTTTTGACAATTGTTTAGGTTTGCAAGGGATTCTGGGTAACAGAACCTGGTGGGAGGCAGTCAAGTCACCCCATCCTGGATTCCCCTGGGTGTCTAGTTTTCAAAAATGTATAGATTTGCTAGGTTTCCCTAGGTGCCGGCAGAGCTAGGGTTCAAAAACTACAGCTAGGCACTTTGCCAAAAAAGGGTCATTTTTCACTGCGAAATTGAGGTGTGACCACGTTGCGTTTTGCGCCGTTTCCTGTCGCAGGCACTAGGCTGACCCACACAAGTGAGGTACCATTTTTCTTGTAAGGCTTTGGGGAACGCGGGGTGGGTGGAAATTTGTGGATCCACGCAGATTCCAGAACTTTCCACCACAGAAATGTGGGGAAAATGTGTTTTTTTTGACAATTGTTTAGGTTTGCGAGGGATTCTGGGTAACAGAACCTGGTGGGAGGCAGTCAAGTCACCCCATCCTGGATTCCCCTGGGTGTCTACTTTTCAAAAATGTATAGGTTTGCTAGGTTTCCCTAGGTGCCGGCAGAGCTAGTGTTCAAAAACTACAGCTAGACACTTCGCAAAAAAAGGGTAAATTTTCATTGTGAAAATGTGGTGTGTTCATGTTGGGTTTTGAGCCATTTCCTGTCGTGGGCACTATGCCTACCCACACAAGTGAGGTACCATTTTTATTGGGAGACTTAGGGTAATTCAGATTTGTAAAGCAACTGTTATTACCTATTGATTTTTGATGCATTTCTGCCTTCTAAATGAAAGACATTGTGTAAAAAGAAGTCATTTTGAAAAATGACCAATAATTCTCATGCTAGTATGAGTATTCCCAATTTCGAAAATGTGCAAATATGTACTGTTTCTAAACTCTATAATTTGTTCCCATTTCATAAATACATAGGTGTCTTTCATACCGATTTTTCCATGTATACATTTTCCCACAATAATTGCTATATACCCGGTACATAATAAAAAGCCATTGCAAATTGCTACTCAGTTTTTGACTCTGGGTTCGTCTGGTTCTTGGTGAACCTACAAGTCCTATATATCCCCACAACCAGGAAGGTCCAGCGGATGTAACGGTATATTGCTTTCAAAGAGCTGTCATAATTACAAGAAGTTACAGGTGAAAACGTTGACACAAAAGGCTGTTTTTTCCAACTAATTTTCAATTTTTCCTATATTTAACTGTTGGTTTCTATAAAGAAACCTTGATGGATCTACACAAATGACCCCTTGCTGAATTCAGAATTTTGTCTACTTTTCTAAAATGTATAGCTTTCCAGGATCCATTATTGCTTTCACACCCATTTCTACCATTAACTGGAAGGAGGTTAAAGCACAAAAAATAGCAAAAATAGGCTATGTCCCAGAAAAATGCCAAAACTGTGTAAAAAATGTTGGTTTTCTGACAAAAGTCTGTCATTCCCTAAAAGCTGGGAAAATGGTGATTTCAGCCCCACAAACCCTTTTTTGATAACATTTGCAGGATAAAACCCAGACGCTTTTATTTGCAGCCCATTTTTCCCAACAAAAAAAAAAATGTAGCTGTATTTTGGCAAATTTTTGGGACCCCTCCAGGGGAATCCACAAACCCTGGGTACCTTTAGAATCCCCATGATGTTGGAAGAAAAGGACGCAAATGTGGCGTGGATACCTTATGTGGTCAAAAAGTTACAGGGGCCTAAGCGCGCACTACCCCAAATAGCCAAAAAAAGGCTTAGCACAGGGGGGGAAAATGCCTAGCAGCGAAGGGGTTAAACACGGTGCTTTCAATGTTTACCAAAGCACTGTCTACACTTAAACCTTGAGATTTATGAATGGTTACCGCATATGCCAAAGAAAGAGGAACTGTTTTCTACGAACATACAAGTCTTTAACAGGCAAAAAACAAACAGCACAACATCCACTCTGTTTTTCCTCTTCAATCTGATCAAATTTAATCATCAAAAATTCAGTTCTATCTCTATTTGTATAATAAACAAAATCAACAACTTTTCCCATTGCTCCATTTACTAAACCTTTTTCCACATCCATATTAAGCCGTAAAATTACCCGACAGTTTTCACATACATATAAACTAAACCAGCAGTCTTAGATATAGATTTGTCTAAAGAATCCAATTTTGTTTTTAATTTTTCTGACAAACTAATAGTAATTCCTTTGTGTTCTATTTTATCAATGGCTTTCATTTTTATTATTTGTTGTTTTTCCAGCTTTAAAAGTTCTTCATTGAATGTAGAACACTCTCGCAGTGTTGGCATTAGGCAGATTATAGATTTCTTTTCTCCAATTTTTTGTATATTATTCCCGGAGCAACATTTTCAATTGGAAACAAGTTTGTAAGTAGCCGACTTTGCACCAATTCTTATATCTTGGAGAATGCTTCCATAATCTTCATCACTTGCCTGTCGCATATTTTTAATAAGTTCTTTGTATTCAAAATATGACCAAATGTTGACATTTCCAATACTTCCCAAAGATTTCCTGGTGTCTTCATGCACAAGTGTTTTAAAAACTGGTTGCTCTTTTACAGGAGTAAGTTGCAGTAGATCGTCGAAAACAATCACATGTTTTCCTCCAAATAACACATCATAATCTGTTTTTAAAATTTGCTGCATTCGTAAATGTATAAAGGCAAGCATTAAGTTTGAGACCATGCTCACCTCATCAATTATCAGAAGTTTCATTTTCTTTAGTACTCTTGAAACTTCAAAACAAGCTTCTCCAGAAAGCTTGTGATATTCCAACTTGTTTTCATGTTCAACAGGTAGCATTAGTAAACGATGTAATGTAATCCCTTTAATGTTGTGTGCTGCTAACCCAGTTGGAGCAGTTACAACACAAGATAAATGTGATTCAGTGGTTTTCTGTAAATAACTGATCAAAACTTTAATTAAGAAACTTTTTCCTGTACCAGCTTGACCACTGATATACATTCGAATAGGTTTAAATGATGTGCAGGTGCATTCTTTATTTTCATGAAGTAAACCATGATCGATCTGTTGTGTAACTTGCTGATATATTTCTTTTTGTTCAATATTTAGTTGCTCTTCAAGTTTCCCAACTCCATAATATCCTGTTGAGCTTGATTCATTGCCGTTTCTTCTTCACTCATAGCAATTGCTGCTTCATTTTCAAGAATTGGTTCTCCTAGTGGATCTTGACTCAGTGGAGCAGAACTTTGACTGTCTTGAGAACTGTCTCTAGCAATCTCAGCTGCAATAGTAGCTTCTTGTTGAATCTCTTCATTCAACATTTGTAAATAATTTTGAAAAACTGTGCATTCAATGCTATCTTTACGTGCATTAAAAGAATCTTCATAGCACTAAAAATCTCCAAGTAATTCCATTTCAGTACGCCAAGGCTTGAAGAGTTGCAGAAGTGCTAAATAGTAAAATACCCTTTTATCTGGAGTATCGCAACTCAGTTTCCTGTGATTAATAAGATTCCCTTTAGTATATTTCACCAAACATCCATCAGAAACAATCACTGCGTATTTCTCTTCATTTATGTTCTCTGTAATATATCTTTTAAAGCTGTAGTATTGTAGTACTTCATAGAGACATATGTTTTCAAGATTGGGACTTCTTTTAGGATAGTACGTATCCAACATGTTTGTTTTAACAATATCTGTGCTTTCCGGTTCATTTAATACTAAATATTCAATTTCTTGTACAGATTTCAAAACTCAATTTTGTGTTGCAGCAAGACCCAGACTAACCCAAATGATTCCTCTTGACTTTGAATATATACTTGCAGAGGTCAACCGATCCGAACATTCATAGGATCCAATCTCTCGATGGGACAGCATCTTCAAACTAAAGCTGTACAATTTGTTACTAAGAGTCTTCTCTTGTGAAATTTCTTCCCACATTTCTTTCAACTCCGTCTTTTCAGATTTTGTTATGTATGACGTAACATACCGAGCAACAGCAATGGAATTATCTGCAACATACTGGATAGCCATATTTGCATTCCACATCGACAAAATCACTGGATTGCAATCAATAATATACTGTGATTGTTCACTTCTTTTTAAATTGTAAGTATTTTTGGGATATTTTCTAGTGATAGTATGCCTCACTGCTGACATGAAACTGTTGACTCTTCCTTTGGAAATTACTGGACGTGGAAATCCAAAACAACATTTTGTAAAAACGTTTCCTTTGGCTTGTATTTCCGTCGACAGTATTTGCCACATCGATGAGTTTGAAACCGTAAAGCTTGTTGTCCTAAGGTATTTTCTTCTCCTGTTTTTGGTATAGCACATGTAACATAGTCTTCAATAAAACAGTCTCATCCGAATCAGTTTCAAATTTAGGTGCATCCTTAATCTATAAAAGCATATGTATATGAGGAGCACCTCTAGCTTGGTACTCCTTTCTCCAAAAGAAATCAATAACTTCTCCAAGAGGTGGGTTGTTTTTATTGCAGATAAAAGACATCATAGCTTGAAACCTATGATTAAAATATCTGCACACATTTACTCGATCCAAGGAACACAGTTCTCCAGCTGTTTTGAATTCAATGTTTTTAATATTTGAATTTGCTTCTCGAAGAAATTCAAGTAAATCGTCCCATGTGTATTCAGCACAGCTTAGTGTAACAAACCATGTAGGGGTTCCTAAGTTCCTTAACATACATTTAAGTTCTCCATGACGACGATACCAATACTCATTAGTACCACGTTGACACGCCATCAAATTAATCAATTGAGATTCTAAATGATCGTCTCTCTGTTGTACTTTGTCCATCAATTCCTTTGCAGAAACATGTTGAAGATGAACTCCTGTTTTTAATATGTGGTTCACTGCATATGAAAGTCCAGACAAGTCACTTTCAAACAAAAGATGAAATATATATGGAATACATTGTCGAAATCTTGGATCTTCTGAGTACAATCTTGTTGTACGATATTCTGATGCTGGAATCTGTACTGGTCGTTCGTCGTATCGTCCACCTTTTCCATTGGGGAACAGCTGTGGAAAACAACGAGCTTCCAAACTTTTTTCCCAAACACTCATGGGAGTTCCCTTCGCTTTCTTCATTTGGAATAATTCAATAGTATTTCCAATCACTTCCTTTGAACGTAAAGGATGTACACTATAATGTTCATAAATTTCTTCACTTTTGGAGATGTCCACTTTTTCAATTTGGCCACTTGAAATTTCGCTATCATCTCCTAAAACTATTTCTTCTTCTTCCACATACACATTTTTGTAATAAACATTGTTTTTGTGAGATATAACGCAGCCTTTTGCACTTTGCAGACATCTACTAATTCTTGCCATATTTTCCGACTCTTTGTAGGAATACCATTAACTAGAATAATTACAGGTTCAGTTTCCTCTCTATCTACACCAATAGTTTCAATATTTTTCTTTAAATCTAAAGGTAAATACACAACTCTTCCTTTTAAGCCTCTTTGTAAATCTGATGGAGGCAACTTACGTGTTTTAGGCTCCATACGAACAATAGCCTGAAACGGGTGCACAGATTGAATCAGAATAGACTCATACGTGTTTAAATCTACCAGTTCTGGAGGAATAGCTACCAACTCTAGGTTATTATGTACAGCTCTAGCTGGCATTTTGTTCTCTTCTAATTTGGTATAACAATATTTACAAATACGTTGATCACTACCCAACTCAAAGCAATTTTCCACCAACAAATAAGCTCCAAATTCCTTCCACTTATCATTGTTTTCTTTTTCACTTTTTAAATACAGATCAACATTTCTAGTTTGATTTCTATAGTGAGTATGTCGACAACAAATAGACAGATAGTTTGGTCTTTCACAACAAACTACCTTAAACTTTGTAATTTCTTCTTCAAACTTCTCAGTACTACTATCTTCCACCTCTTCTTCAACACCTACACTTATCAAACTCTCACTTTCTGTACACTCCTTTTCAGGACCAAAGAAACGGAACTCATATCATCGCAAACTTTTTTTACATCCGATACTGTTCCATGCAAAAGAGCAGTGTTTAAGTCACTTAAAATTATTGCAGCACTTTTTACATAGTATAATCTTCTTACTAACTTCTGCATTTGAGAGTGATGTACTGCTAACATTCTCAAATGATGAAAAACACTTTTACACACTTTTCTAGAAAGACAAGCCAGAGAATGACCTTGCAAACCAGTATTTTTCTCACTTTGCAAGGATCTAGTCCTTGCAGCATCTTAATCTTTTGTTTAACACTTTTTTTGTATACTCTCGTAAGGAATTTCGTAAAATATCAATAGACTCCTGTCGTATACTACAAATACTACTACAATCCCAAGTATACACTGGGGCTTTAGTACGTCTCCCTAGAACTTCATCAGCTATCACTTCTTCTATATTTCTAGGAACCATCTTTTCTTTTTCAATTGCACAACCGTTCTTCACTTCATAAGCAAGACCATTGGTATCAACTGCATGAACTATTGTATTGCTTTGAAAATAAGCTCTCTTCATTAGAAAAAGGCTCTGAACTTGAAGTGTGCTTCCATTCACCCAAAATATTTTTACAAAAGTTAGTTCTGTTAATTAGTCTCTTCTTTTTACTTTTGTCCTTCATAGAATGCATTGGTTTATCTAATGTTCGCATTCTGTTTAAAACAAAAATGAACAATTTTCTTTTTATTTCAAAAGCCTTTTCAACTATAGTTTCAATCTGTTTTTTCTTTTTATAAAAAGCAGATCTTCTTTTATATTTCTTGCCATGTTTCAATAAATTTTGTTGTACTCTACTTTTAAACATGCGTTTCCTTATTTCATAAAATTGATTCATCCTTCTTTTAGCATAGATTGTTTTTTCAGAAAGTGATTTGCCATTAATTTGTCCTTTTTTCATTTCATTCTTCTTTGTTCTAGAGGTATTCTTTCTATTTTCTACATTGTCAAAACCTTTTGTAGCCCTTGAAAGTCTTTTAATAAATTCTTTTGTTCTCTTACCACAAGAGTTTTTCTTTTTGCCCACATGTTGTAGTTCATCTAATTCCTGCTGTTGTCTTTTCTTTAAATAGTATTGTTTCTTTTCTTGTTTTCTCTTTTCCGTTTTTTTTGTCATGGTAAGTCTTTCCTAATAATAATGAAGAATATCTGAAAAAAAGAATATGAGAATTAAATTAAATATTATTGAACTATACACTATATACTATAGGACTACAGAGGTGCTTGTATGAGTACATGGGTAATGCCTGCATAATATGAGTAGTGCATGGGGAGTAACAGGATGATTGCTGGACTACATAGGTACTACCTGGGTAATTGAAGGTGTGAATGAGTAGTGTCTAGGTGGTTAGAGGACGGCATGGGTAGTGCACAGGGGATTGTAGCAGTGCATGTGTTAGTGCCTAGGTCATTGCATGAGTACATGGGTACTGAATGGATGATTAGAGTACTGCAAGGAGACTGCATGGTGAATCTATAAGTGGTTGGGTATTGACGGAGTGATTGGATAAGTACATGGTACTGGCTGGGTAATTGGAGGAGTGCATGGGGAGTGACAGGGTGATTGCTGGACTGCATGGGTACTACCTGGGTAATTGTAGGTGTGAATGAGCAGTGTCTAGGCGGTTAGAGGATTGTATGGGTAGTGCACAGGGGATTGTAGCAGTGCATGTGTTAGTGCCTGGGTCATTGCATGAGTACATGGGTACTGACTGGATGATTAGAGTACTGCAAGGAGAGTGCATGGTGAATTTATAAGTGCTTGGGTATTGGCGGAGTGATTGGATAAGTACATAGTACTGGCTGGGTGATTGGAGGAGTGCATGGGGAGTGACAGGGTGATTGCTGGACTGCATGGGTACTACCTGGGGAATTGAAGGAGCGAATGAGTAGTGTATAGGTGGTTAGAGGACTGCATGGGTAGTGCAGAGGGGATTGTAGCAGTGCATGTGTTAGTGCCTGGGTCATTGCATGAGTACATGGGTACTGACTGGATGATTAGAGTACTGCAAGGAGAGTGCATTGTGAATTTCTAAGTGCTTGCGAATTGGCGGAGTGATTGGATAAGTACATAGTACTGGCTGGGTGATTGGAGGAGTGCATGGGTAGTGACAGGGTGATTGCTGGACTGCATGGGTACTACCTGGGTAATTGAAGGTGCGAATGAGTAGTGTGTAGGTGGTTAGAGGACTGCATGGGTAGTGCACAGGGGATTTTAGCAGTGCATGTGTTAGTGCCTGGGTCATTGCATGAGTACATGGGTACTGACTGGATGATTAGAGTACTGCAAGGATAGTGCATGGTGAATTTATAAGTGCTTGGGTATTGGCAGAGTGATTGGATAAGTACATGGTACTGGCTGGGTGATTGGAGGAGTACATGGGCAGTGACAGGGTGATTGCTGGACTGCATGGGTACTACCTGGGGAATTGAAGGAGCGAATGAGTAGTGTCTAGGTGGTTAGAGGACTGCATGGGTAGTGCACAGGGGATTGTAGCAGTGCATGTGTTAGTGCCTGGGTCATTGCATGAGTACATGGGTACTGACTGGATGATTAGAGTACTGCAAGGAGAGTGCATGGTGAATTTATAAGTGCTTGGGTATTGGCGGAGGGATTGGATAAGTACATAGTACTGGCTGGGTGATTGGAGGAGTGCATGGGTACTACCTGGGGAATTGAAGGAGCGAATGAGTAGTGTATAGGTGGTTAGAGGACTGCATGGGTAGTGCAGAGGGGATTGTAGCAGTGCATGTGTTAGTGCCTGGGTCATTGCATGAGTATATGGGTACTGACTGGATGATTAGAGTACTGAAAGGAGAGTGCATGGTGAATTTATAAGTGTTTGGGTATTGGCGGAGTGATTGGATAAGTACACAGTACTGGCTGGGTGATTGGAGGAGTGCATGGGGAGTGACAGGGTGATTGCTGGACTGCATGGGTACTACCTGGGGAATTGAAGGAGCGAATGAGTAGTGTCTAGGTGGATAGAGGACTGCATGGGTAGTGCACAGGGTATTGTAGCAGTACATGTGTTAGTGCCTGGGTCATTGCATGAGTACATGAGTACTGACTGGATGATTAGAGTACTGCAAGGAGAATGCATGGTGAATTTATAAGTGCTTGGGTATTGGCGGAGTGATAGGATAAGTACATAGTACTGGCATATATATATACATATGTCCCAACAAATGCCCGAAAGCTTCAGAAGCGCACACAACAGCAGATGAAAACCAGATGGTTTTTATTTTCAAAGCAGGAAACTCTCATCCTCATTCCTGGGTAATTGTTCCTTGACCTGACGTGTTTCGAGTATTCTTCTCTTTTTCAAAGGTCACTTGTAAGTATGCATGTTGCGCAGGGAGTTTTGAATCAAACTGATTAACAGTTAAGTACCGCCCGTTAGTGGGCCGTGCTTAGTGCTCGCAATGTTTCCTGGGATCTGTAGTCCTGTCCCAAACCAACTCATTCCCTTCAGTAGGTCCTGCGATACCACCATACTAATGAAAGCATAATAGAACCCTCAGTGGGCCCCTGGATGCATTTGCGAGTTCTGATATCCCCATCTGCTGTGCTGCATCACGAGTGAAGGCTCAGTTCCCACCACGCAGCCTCCTTTTAATCTTGTGGATGGTGCAGCCTCCCACGGCAGGGCCGCCGTGCAATTAATGTCCCAACAAATGCCCGAAAGCTTCAGAAGCGCACACAACAGTGTAAGGAACTGGGTTTCTGTTGCAGTAACCCCCCTACTTTTTACCAGACCACTGATGCACTTTGACTTGATGTGACCTGGGACCCTGCCAATCAGGTTCCCAAGGCCTGTGTTCCTTCCCCAAAACTGTACCCAATTGGCATCTCTGGCCACAGGTCAGCCCCATGTAAATGGTACCACAGGTACCCAGGGCACTGTGACCAGGGAAGACCTCTAAGGGCTGCAGCACTTATTGTGCCACCCTTAGAGGCCCTGTACCCTTACACACACACACTGCCTTTGCAGGCTGAGTGTCTTGGTGCAGAACAAAGTGAAGAGTCGACATGGCACACCTCCCTGTGTGCCATGCCCACAAACCACTGCCCTGGCATACATCAGTCACCCCTCTAGCTGGGTGCCCTATGCCAGTGGTGAGGGTACAGGGGCATGAGCCCTGTACCCCTACAGTATCCAGGTCCATTCCTGGGCACTGTAAGTGCAGTGCTGCCATTAAGAGTATATGGTGCTGGGAGTTTGTCATTACGAACTCCACAGCACCATAATGGCTACACTGAAGACTGGGAAGTTTGGTATCAAACTTCTCAGCACATTAAACCCACACTGATGCCAGTGTGGGATTTAATGTAAAATGCACAACAGAGGGCATCTTAGAGATGCCCCCTGAAACACGACCAACTCCCAGTGACCTGACTGAGTGGCTGCCGAGGCTGCCACCACCAGACATGTTTCTGGACCCCTGGGTCGAGAGCTTGCTGCTCTCGGGGCCTGAAACAATGCACATCCTGGGACGAGGTGCCAAGCCTCCTCCCCAGGATGGGCAGGGTTCACGAAGGAGAAGCTTCAAAGGCATACCGCCTTTGTGAGCCTCTCCAGACCACTGCTGTACTCAGCAACTGGTCCCCACTGGTTCCACCCCCCCTTTTGGGCGGGAGACCCGGCGGGAAAAACAAAGTGAGGAAGAGAGGTGTGCCCACCTCTGCCAACTCCACCCCTAAGGTGGGGGAGGCGAGGTGAAGCACAACCTCGAGTCCCCACCATCTTGAGGATGGGGGGACCCAGCCAACCCAGGACAGGCTCCTGCCCCCCTCCCACTGGAGAGTGGCAGAGTAAGGGGTGTACCCACCCCAGGGAAGGGACCCATTGGTCCCTGCCCTTTACCTACCTGTAACGCCCTAAATTCAGTATTTAGGGGCACCCTGAACCTTCCTTCCTTAGATCCAGCAACGACAACAAGAAAAGAAGAACAAGGACCAAACAGCCGTGCAGCCTGCTAACAAGAGGAAGACAACAACTGACTTGGCCCCAGCCCTACCGGCCTGTCTCCCCTCGAACCTGCTTTCTGCGAAATCCCGGTGTGTCCTGCAGCCAGCAACCTCCACAAACCCCGGAGGACCTGCCTGCCTTCACTTGAACCGCCTGCTTCTCCCGTGAACACCGGATTTGTTCAAAACCAGCACCCCTGGCACCAGCCCGGGATCGCGAATCCAGCCCACTCTGCACCCGCCGAACCCGGCCCGAGCTCGAGTAAAAAAACACTAAGAGGAGGTCTCCCGGCGATCCTGACCTGGAATCCGGCGACTCCTGACCTGCCTCAAGCCTCCAGACGAAGCCTGCAGCCTCAGTCCAGAGGGTCCCCCTACCGCGACCAGAGCGGGTAAGAAAAATCTGACACTAAAAGGCACCCCTGCACCCGACGCCCCACGGCCTTCTGTGCCCAAACCCAGGGTGCCTACCTAAGCCAAGACATCTCAACTTACCCCTCGAAGTGTTGGTAGATCCCAGGAGACTCTTGTTTCCAAGCCTGCAGTGTTTGTCCAGTCCGGAGAATCTCCATAGACTTCAACAGGGAACCTGACGCCATAATAGCCCCCTGCACCCAGCCGCCTGAGTGCCGCTGTGGGTGCGCTTTTGGTGCTCACTTGCTTCCCCCTTTGTGCCAAGTCTACAGCCAGGAGCTTTGCTCCCACAACCCAGTGGCCTGCTAGCCAGCAGCCACCAACCGAAGGCCCCTATCCCCCATAGGATAACATTGGGGCCTCAACACTTTGCATCCGGCCCCCCTAGTGCCGCTGTGGGTGCAACCAGAGTGCATCACTGACCCGGGGGACCCCTGAGTCTAACCCCAGAACCTGGACTCCCACAGTCAAAAACTTACCTGCAAACCGATAACTTGTTTTCCCTCCATAGGATAACATTGGGTATTTTTCTCTGAAAAAACGACTGTGTGGAGTTTCAAAAACTAAAAATATTGCTTAAAAATTGTGCGTTTGACCAAAACGACTTTACTCACCTGTTTGCAGGAAATGTCCCAGGACTGAATCTAGGACCCAGTCCTGAGGTTAGAAAAGTAACGCGATAATTACCTACCTGCATATTACAGTAAAAGTCAATGCATTTCAATGGACTGTTCGAAAAAGTTTCTTAGTGTCAACTTTTGAAATCTTTAAATATTCACTAAAAATCGTCCGAATATCAAAAACGAAATTACTCACCTGTTCTCAGGAGAGATGCCAGTGCTGGATCTAGGTACCCAGCACTGATTAGAAAAAGTGACCACAACTGTGATTTTCCGATAACTTGATTTTACTCCATAGGATAACATTGCCTGGTTTTTGCCAGAATTTCTTCTGTGTCGAGTTTTGAAACTTTAAAATATTCATTAAAAATCGCCCGATCAACAAAAACGAAATTACTCACCTGTTATCAGGAGAGATCCCAGTGCTGGATCTTGGTGCCCAGCACTGACCCTAAAAAGCAATTACAACTGTACTTACCGATAACCTGGTTTTCCTCCATAGGATAACATTGCCTGGTTTTCTCCAAAAATTCTTCTAAGTGTCAATTTTTGAAACTTACAAATATTCCCTAAAATCGCCTGTGTAACAAAAACGAATTCTTTCAACTGTTTACAGGAAATGCACCAGGGCTGAGTAAGAAAATCATACGTAAAGTAATTTATATCGAATTTACTTAAAATTCTCCATTGAGCTCAATGTTAACATTGTGTTGAAATGGTGTTGCCTATTGCAACAACTGTAACAATTGCCTTTGCAAGTCTATTGTACATTGAAAGTATATAACTAAAGTATCTCATCCTGAGAAAGTATGTTGATACCTACTTGTGGTTCTAAAATAAAACAACAATATATTTTTATATACAAAACAATTGGCCTAGAGTTCAGTTCTTGAGTGTGTGGCTTCATTTGCTGACTGAGTGTGTACAACAAATGCTTTACACTGTCCTCTGATACTGCCTTACTGCTCGACCAAGCTACCACTTTAGAGAGTAAGGTTATATCTAACTTTAGCCTCTGCCAAACCTCTGGGGACTGTGGACTCTGTGCACACTGAACCTTACTTTGGTTCAGTATATACAGAGCCACTTTCTTACAAACAGCAGATGAAAACCAGACGGTTTTTATTTTCAAAGCAGGAAACTCGCATCCTCATTCCTGGGTAATTGGTCCTTGACCTGACGCATTTCGAGTATTCTTCTCTTTTTCGAAGGTCACTTGTAAGTATGCATGTTGCGCAGGGAGTTTTGAATCAAACAGTTAAATACCGCCCGTTAGTGGGCCATGCTTAGTGCTCGCAATGATTCCTGGGATCTGTAGTCCTGTCCCACACCAACTCATTCCCTTCAGTAGGTCCTGCGATACCACCATACTAATGAAAGCATAATAGAACCCTCAGTGGGCCCCTGGATGCATCTGCGAGTTCTGAAAAAGAGAAGAATACTCGAAACGCGTCAGGTCAAGGAACATTTACCCAGGAATGAGGACGCGAGTTTCCTGCTTTGAAAATAAAAACCGTCTGGTTTTCATCTGCTGTTGTGTGCGCTTCTGAAGCTTTCGGGCATTTGTTGGGACATTAATTGCACGGCGGCCCTGCTGTGGGAGGCTGCACCATCCACAAGATTAAAAGGAGGCTGCGTGGTGGGAACTGAGTTTTCACTCGTGATGCAGCACAGCAGATGGGGATATCAGAACTCGCAGATGCATCCAGGGGCCCACTGAGGGTTCTATTATGCTTTCATTAGTATGATGGTATTGCAGGACCTACTGAAGGGAATGAGTTGGTTTGGGACAGGACTACAGATCCCAGGAATCATTGCGAGCACTAAGCACGGCCCACTAACGGGCGGTACTTAACTGTTAATCAGTTTGATTCAAAACTCTCTTCACAACATGCATACTTACAAGTGACCTTTGAAAAAGAGAAGAATACTCGAAACGCGTCAGGTCAAGGAACAATTACCCAGGAGTGGGGATGAGAGTTTCCTGCTTTGAAAATAAAAACCGTCTGGTTTTCATCTGCTGTTGTGTGCGCTTCTGAAGCTTTCGGGCATTTGTTGGGACATATATATATATATAGTCTAGCAAAACATAACCGATGGAGCCAAACTATGCTGCTCCCGTGGCATAAGTTGTTGTAAGAGATGTAGTTCATTATGTTTCTGCTCACGTATAATGTTTATTGACGCACCAATTTCGATGATGAAAGGTATCAAACAACCATTTACTTTCAGCATAATTATCAGACAATGATTCAATGACTTCGGTGCTTTGGCATGTCGACTTGCCTTTGACTGACATCTTTCTTCACATGCGGCCAGTCCAACATGCGCATGCTTTTCAGAAGTAAACATCGATATGGCACAAGCATCTTCTTCACTTTCACTTGATACTGATATGTAGGAACTGCTTGATGATGATTTAGATGACAATTGACTTCGTTCAGTGTCGATTTGTCATACCTGGCGTCTCCACTGGGTCTTGTGGGGGCGCATCGAACTTTGCTTTTGAAACATTCCGGTGGCCATTTTGTTTTCATGCCATGATGCACTTGATTTTCCCTTTGCTTTGCCCACCATCACAAAATGGTTCTCCATTCCACAGCCCTTACATATCTGTCCAGTGGCGAGACATTTGTCTTTGTCTGGAAACGAAAAGCCACATCTAAAACATAACTTTTTTTGCATAGAGACATCACCTTTTGTGTTTTAGTCTTTTGATTTGACTTGCTTTTCACACTCATGACTGATTTATTTGGGGCATCTCTGGCCTCCATGTCAGCAGCTCGTCTATCGCATGCTCCTCAGCTCTAGCAGCCATTAACACTCTTTCAAGACTCAGAGTTTCTCTCAGCATTCTCCGTCTGAAGGAATAGGACATGCAACAATAAATAACTCTGAGATGTATGGCTTCTTCATCATTAAATTAATTGAACTTACAGTGTTTGATGAGTGTGTCAAGTCTTTCTACAAATTCATCAATGGTTTTGCCAACTTTCTTTCATTCTTGACTGAAAATATATCTGTCAAGGTCAACATTGGGCATTGGAATGAACCTGAGATTCGAGGTTTCTTCAATCTGAAGGTATGTGATATCTTCATCAGTTCATGCCATTTTCTTTATGACTTCCTTTATGCCATCAACAGCCAGATTTGTGAGATATTTGATCATCTTTCTGTTATCAGTCTCTTCAAGTGAGTCAATAACATCTTCAAATGTCTCTATCCATGTAGTCCATCGGTCACCAATATTTTGCTTTCTGGCGGTATCGAATGATGATGGTGGTTTCAAGAAAGTGGCAGTGTTGAAGACCATTGTGGAACTTAATGAGGTAGGACATGGTGGTCTTTCAGCCACTGTTTCTTGCTCATTCTCTCTGGGTCTTTGTGACATATTGGGCTCCCGATCATCCTTGATGATAGCTGGAATTGTGATCTTCTTTTTGGTCTCTATCGGAACAACAACTTGCCACTATTCCAAAACCCTAACTGACTTTCACTCTTCAGGACTTTTGGAGTTGTTCTGAGCCCCACTCTGGCTTTGTTGGCTCACCTCTTCAGGTATGGATGGCTCCATAAGCACAACCGCAAGCACCTCTACTTGGGCTGCTGTGCCCAGTGCTGCAGTATGAAGACTCTCTTTATTTACTTCTGGTAAGAAGATAACCATTTTCTTGCATCTAGGCCGCTTTGCTTCTGGCCCTTCTATGGACTTGCTTACACCTGGTTGATTTCTGCATTCTCAGCACTTGTAATTGCAGGGATTTCTTGCTCTTGGCTGTCACTTTGTACATTGGACACCAGGCTGATTTCTGCCTAGCAGCACTTGTAATTGCAGTGTTATCTGGTGCTTGGCTGTCGCTTTGTATTTTTGACACCTGGTTGATCGCAGCTTGGCAGCACTTGTAATCGCAGCATTATCACTCCGTACTGTGTATGGTTTTATGTTGTGTAGTAGTACCTTTATGTATGGCCTGACCAACAGGTTATCGACCAACACCGTGTCAATTATCTGTAAATGCTTTCATTTTCAATTCCTTCACATAGACTGGAACTGCTCTTTGACTCCACATGCATTTAGCATTGATTCCACAGCAAAGTCTCTGAGAGAGCACTGTCAGTCTTCGGGTTACTCATCCCCTATCTTGTCACCATTTGAAGCGTCTTCCTAGCCAAGGTACCCCCCAATGACTATTCCATACATGGAGCTTGATATCACACATCTTTATTCGTCTGCTTGTAACTGCGAGCTCAACATTCTAAAGCAGCCTTCACTGCAATTCACTGTATTCATTACTTCATAGATCTATGGAGTCAAAAGGGTTCCGTCATTGTTAACTCGCAAGACACTACAAAGATGAACTAACAATGGCATTGACAACGCTTGTTCTAGAGTATAGTGTTCCTTTGAATATGAGACTGAAGTGTCTTAAAGAAGATGTTCTGTGGCACACGATCATTGCATTATTGAATGCGGTTATTCCTACCTAATTTTCACTCACTGGGATACCTGTCCCTACGTTCCTGGTTCCCATGCATGCCTGCCCCATTTTCCCTTTTCATAGGTCTCCCAGGATCATGTCGCTGTAGACTCCTTGTCAGAAGGTTTGTCATTTCATGGATCTTGTTTCTTTAGAGTCTATCTCTCTGGTTCTAGCGAGCACAGTATCTTGAAGGCTGCCTCTATTTGAGTATATCATAGGTGTGACACAAAGATGGCAGGAAGAGGCATATTCTAGGTCATATGCATATTTAAATGAGCTTTTGGGTCCTAAGAGTCAATGTCCATGGCTGTGTAATTATAATTGTAAATCCTGACAGTAGACCACAAGAAAAGCCAAATAAACACTCACTCAAATCCCAGAGCCAACAAGAACCAACATTGTGTACTATATATTGGAAGGTCTGGTGTCCAACATCTTCAATACAAGAGACAATCCTAGTATGTCTTGACTCAGAGATTCAAAAACACAAGAGAGAGAAAGGGATAACCACAAAAAGTGGAGGGGTATACTCCTGATCCCCTTTAAATTACGTAAACAAACAATAAGAGGAGTACAACCTGGAGACACAGTGAAGTCTCCAAAGTATTGGGATAAAGGGCACAAGAGAGAAATATCCTTTCTTAAGAAGACCCTCACTCACCAACCTAGTTGGTGACATGCTTCATCATCGGGGTCCCACCCGAATGGCCGAATGCCATCCGGGTGTGCTTCGACACCTGATTACAGTGGAGCAGGTTTATTTTCTGTGTAGGTGAATGAAATAGTGATTTAAAAATTGGCCAAATATTACTCAAAATTAGTATTTTTAATAATAGAGCACCTGGACAATATTAAAAAGAATTATAAGACACCCTTTTTGGTTAAATTGACCAACTAAAGACCTGCCACCGCTCCCCGAGGATTCAGAATCCTCGGGAGCGGTGGCAGGTCTTTAGTATAGGCATAGCAGCCGGTGACTGGTGACTCGCTATCACGCGACTGAGCCAGCACCATGACCCCTTTTCCCATGAGGCACGCAATCATGCGTTACATAATTCTTTCCTTTCAACTACTAGGATGAAAGGTCTCCTAACTGTGAGTACAGAGTTAGGTAGCAGTGATCAAGGGCAGGATACACCTTAGCGTGTGTAGACCACCCGGGTCACGTACTCTTGGTCCTGACGAAAACCTAGTAATATCGACATTAGGTTGAAACATGTAGACCTTCTTTTTGCACTGTTTGCACTTTTTTACCTAAAGATACCAGTTGGTCAATTTAACCAAAAAGGGTGTCTTATAATTCTTTTAATATTGTCCAGGTGCTCTATTATTAAAAATACTAATTTTGAGTAATATTTGGCCAATTTTTAAATCACTATTTCATTCACCTACACAGAAAATAAACCTGCTCCACTGTAATCAGGTGTCGAAGCACACCCGGATGGCATTCGGCCATTCGGGTGGGACCCCGATGATGAAGCATGTCACCAACTAGGTTGGTGAGTGAGGGGTCTTCTTAAGAAAGGATATTTCCTCTCTTGTGCCCTTTATCCCAATACTTTGGAGACTTCACTGTGTCTCCAGGTTGTACTCCTCTTATTGTTTGTTGACTCAGAGATTGTCACATGTTTGGAAAAACCATTACACAGCTTGGAGCCTGTAAATCAACAATTAAATTCTGTGACCCCTGGTTTAATGCTATCTCGATTTATTATAAAGTACTGAAATAGTTTTATGATCTGGGGTCTAGAGGCTGGTGCCTCTTTGGGTCGCATTCATCCTTCTAAATGAATTATAGACACCAAAACCATTATTAGTGAACAGAGGTCAAAACTTCAGGGTGCAGAGTGTGCACACTGACACTGGCATTTCATATGAATAGTACTTAGTTTATCTATAAAAAAATAATAAGTGCAACAATAAGTGCAGCGGCCCAAAGATTTTCTTCTGGAACTGCAGATTGCCAATGATGGCAAATTAGAAGGCTTGTGAGATTTCATTCTACATCATTCTTCTTTCTTCCACTACCCTACGCTTTCTGTCTCTTTATCTCACTATTGCAGGATCTTTTTAACCCTGTTTTCTTCATTGTGGCTGTTTTGCCTACTTTCTCTTCCAACTTGTTTCTTTCTTTTCTGCCTTTCTTTTTTTTAAGCCTCTTTGTGCAATAATCAGTAACAGTGCCCACCTCATGCAACCAACAGTCCTGCACATATGTACTTGGGACATGTACCACATTGCTCAGAACATATGTTATCTCCTGGCCATGCGCTAGGTGTCACTGTAAGAACGTGCACAGTAGAGCATGCAGCATGCATTCGAGGTTGAAACCACTGCTCTGAGTGTATGCTGGTGGCCTGCCCCACTCATGAGAGGGTATGGTAGGTGCAAGTACCTGGCTCAATCCGCAACATTTACAATCTCACTTAGAGGCCGAGCTGCAAAGAAAAAAATGGGCACATCCATGCTAGTATTCTACACCAACATGGTTTGTGCCTTATTAACACATCTGCATATTTTAAATTGTATGTTGACCACAAGTAGGAGCATATGTTCAATGAAGTGGCGGAGTGAAGCGTTAGCCATCATGGCTTAACACCTCACTCCACCACTTCAGAAACGCAAGGCTGCACCATATTTACAATGATATGGTGCAGCCTTGCGTTTCCCCCTGCACTGGTGCTACACTTAACAGTGTAGCGCCAACGAAGGTATGTCCATAGTGCAAGGGTGTCTGCGTGCAGGGGAAATATTTTTTATGTACAGGAAGGTCCTCCTAACTGTACATTAACAATCTTTAAATGCCATTTTGTCACTTCTATGTGTGCTGCTTGATGCAGCACACATGGAAGTCACAAAATGGCTTTTTTTAAAGATTATTTATGTACAGGAAGGGGGACCTTCCTGTAAATGAACAATCCAAAGCATTTTGCTATTTCAATGTGTGCTGCACAAGGCAGCACACATGGAAAAAGCAAAAACCCGAGGAGAAATAATGCATTTCTCCTCGTTTCGCCAACTTAAGACCAGGTTTTCCCTGGTCTTAATTTTGGTGCTGCCTCCTATTTACGCTGCCCTTGTAAATAGGGGGCAGTGTCAAAATCAATAGGTGTTGCGGTGGAACTCCCACCGCAACGCCCACTGCCCACCGCTTTCATGCTAAGCTTAGCGTGAAAGGGGGCCTTATTTACAAGGCAGCGTTATGCCACGTTAAGTGGCTTAACATTGCCTTGTAAATAAGGCAATGTCCCTATCGCCACCACAACGTCGTAAAAAGTGACGTTCACGTGGCGATAGGGGCTTGTACATATGCCCCTGTGATTTTAACATTTCAGTATTTTGGCAAAACATGTCATGTAGTGACTGGAGTAATAGGCTTCAGATATTGTTTAATACACATTCCCTTTCATTGCATAAGGACAAGGGTGAAATGGTGTGGATTGATAGCTAAGATGTAGGAACAACTACCTCATTCACATGTGGCGAGTTAGACGTTAAAAAGAGCCCTTTCTGGAATGTATTTGAGCTAAAAATATGCCTTGCAGTTAGTTGCCATGGATCATTTTAGTGTACCTTGTGTTTACAGCTGCGGCACTGCATGGTCACTGACTGCATTACAATCTGTTTCTTTGCATTCTAACCAGCAGAGTGTGAGGTTCATTACCCTAAGGGGTTCAGAACATAATATTTTTCTTTTCCATTTCTTCCCCAAAGCAAAATGACTGCTGAATAATCAGACCCACAGTGAACTATGTTGAAAACAAAGGCACGTTATCTTTGGCTGGTAGCCCACTGTGTAATAGATCACACCATAGAAATATGTTTTATAATCCAGGGCTTTAGCAAAGTGCAGTATCTTACAGACTGTTGACAGGGGAATGTATATCTTCAATTCACGCAGGCGAGGGAACGCAGGAGGATCTAAGCAAACCAGCGCAAAATAGACTTCACAGTCATGCTCTAATGTATCAAATTGATTAACATTTTATGCTTAGGTCAATGCTAGGAAATACTTAAGCCGTATTATTAACATGCGAAAAGAAGAGAATTATTCTAAAATAAATATGCACGTTTACTGGCACCTTTTTGACAGAAGGGGTTGAGTTGCATGACGTGCGGTACATAAAAGATAGGCATCCACATAATTTGGAAACCAACTGTTATAGAGGTTTGTGCACGTTTTGTATGCAGCAAGTTTAGTAATAGAAGCCACAGTGCCAGGACATAAATTACACACTGTAAAAGCGCCATGCCTCAATGTCACATATGCAGCCATGGCTCTCATTAAATGTTAGGAGCTAAATTCCGAACCCAGTACAAATAAGAGATTGCACAGGGATCAGAATTACGAATTGTGCGACAGTGATTACACCCTAGGCGCTGTTCCCTGATAGATTCCGACAGATCAACCAACAAACAATTATTAGAGAAAAAGTCTGGGAATAAGGCAAAACATGCATTTAAAAACTCACTCCTCGTGCTATGTCTCATTTTCAATTTGAAAACTCAAGTATTTTTTTTTTTGGGTGGAAATTTCTTTATTGTTTTACCACAGAAAACGACAATCGTCTCTTATTATAAATCGGATACTCTGTATCACATTTCAACAAATACAGTATGACAATTGGCTTAGTATACTAACAATTCCAAATTTCCTTATGCTCCCAACTGCGAAGATTTTAATTAAACAAATACCCCCGCCCCTCTTCCCCCAACCAGCGTCTTTATTCCAGTGTTAGGTGTGTTTACATGTTAGTCTTCGTTTCTCAGGAGTCAACTTGTGTGATCTCAGTTTGTCCTTCCTGTCCTATGGGGACCCCTGAATTCCGCTGCTCAACCCCTGTCGGATCTACCTGAGATGACTGGGGTGTGGCTACCAGTTCCTGTATCATAGTTCCCCAGGCCAATGATGGAGCATGATATTCCATAATAAAATCTTCTCAATGAAATCCACCTGTCAGAGAGACTAAAATAATAACGATAGGGTAATAAAATTACTAACGTTAACTTAAATAGTGTACAACGTGAGAAATGTGCAAAAGCACGATGATTGATCTGCTTAGTGAAATAAAGTAAAACACAATGAGGACTAAATGGAATAAATATAGTTTATATGCATTTTCTAATATGTGTTATTCTGTCTCCCTTGCTGCAGAAAATTCAAACGACAAAGAAAAACATGACTCTCCGTGAAAGTATAGTGTAGGATTTCTAGAAATAATTCTTTCTTTGCTAAAATAAATGTAAGTCTAAGAATATTAGGGGATGTGTTCACGTACTCCTGTCCTTGTGATTTTGTAA
Organism: Calotriton arnoldi; assembly: GCA_963921515.1. Classification (NCBI taxonomy): domain Eukaryota; kingdom Metazoa; phylum Chordata; class Amphibia; order Caudata; family Salamandridae; genus Calotriton; species Calotriton arnoldi. The sequence continues at coordinate 600,467 of CAWUFW010009259.1, read as the reverse complement.
AGCAAATGCTGTCCTTAGCTTAGGCCTTCACGTGTTACCAGTTGCTTCCTAGAGTATTGATATTATCCTAAATCCATCTCAGATTATTGCGTTCTTTCCTGTCTGAGCGAGAGTAGTCGGATGTTAAGAAGTTACTGTTTCATTAGTAAAAACACATTTGTGTCAGGTTACTTCAACTTCCTTCTTCCCAAGCTGGAGAATGTTTTAGACAAAAGATGTTTAGAAGAGTATGGTTAGGTCATAGTCAGAAGAACCGCCACACCATCATGTTTAGCCAATGAAAATGTCTGTGGAGAGAGAAGAGTGATACAATATTAACCAAGAGAAGGAAGCTACAGTGTATAAAGACCTTCGTGGGAAGGTATTCTTTGGCTTGTTCTCAAGACTTCTAGGGACTCGTCCTGCGTTGTGGTGTGAGCTGCATGCCGTGCTGATACCTGATATTCTGGCTGGCAAACCTGCTGAAC